>NW_019296069.1:0-13850 GCF_000500325.1 Leptinotarsa decemlineata
GAAAAATTTTCGGAAACTACGAAACATTTAAACTTATGGGGAGAAAAGGTTTTGGTATTCTACTTCCAACTTGATATAAAAAAATTGGAAATCTTCTAAAGAAAGGAAGAAAGCGATCAATTTCAAAAAAGTAACTTAATACGTAAATCGTGCAAAGAAGTAACTTTAAGACACTTACTAATTTTCCAAACAATTACTTTTATATGAACACAGAATTATACAAAAAACACATTCCTCTATTCAGTTTATATTCCAAACATTTGTTATGGAATTGAATCAGCTTTCACATATAATAAATGAAAGAGGTAAAATTTCACTTACATGAAACACTCTCATTCAGTACCAAATCTAGGAAACATAAGAGAAAAACCATTATTCATTCATAAAATTATGTGAGGTAATGAGTTCAATCTACTCATGTCATCGATGACAGTACGTAATAACATTCATAGGCTTATTTGATTAAATCCCAGCCAAAGGAATCTTGTTTCAAATGAAAGGGGTATATTTTTAGCAAATTTTGATTTTTGGGAAAGAATGGTTTTGACTTTCTACTTCTTCATCGTGTTTCGAGAGGTCTTCCTCTTCCTGTCTAAAATTTACTTCTTTGCGTGATCTACACATGTGTAGTTATTTTTTTGGAATTTATTGCTTCCTGTTTTCCTTTGAAAAATGTTCACATTATTTTGTATCAAATGATGAGGTAAAAAGCCAAATAAATTGACCTTTCTTAAATATAGTCCTTTCAATTTATTTGAATTTATCTTGAGTACAAAAACATNTTATGCACTGTTTTAGAATTTCAGTTTTTTCTTGTGAATAACCTGCTTCTAATTTATTTCTGGATTTATTATTATATTACTATTTCAATTATAACCATATCGGAATGCAAAAAACCGTTCATGTATATTGATTCAAGGTTCGGGACATCGAAAAAAGTCGGTAGACCACTTTTGAGGGGACTTTGATCTTTCAATAATTTGAAACTATATAGCATTACCAGAAAAAAATTGTTCAAGAACATAAATATCACCAATATGTTTGAGGTAACTCTTTTTGAGTTTGATGAAATTGGTCATGAAAGTTTACGATAAAAACATGATTGTTAGAACCAAATGTTATATGGAACCCATACATATCAGTTATTACAGTTAATTATCAAATTCCACTTAAATTTCACTTTTTTACCAAATTGTCATTGCTGAAATAAAAATTGAATTTGGAAATTTCACAGTATTAAATTTTCAAAACAGTCAATCTGATCATATTTTTTGGGGTCAAAAAACCAAATGAACTGTGGAAATACAGACAATGAAATATTTCAGTCGAGATGTTTGAACTGCAATCCATTTGTGCCTTGATAAGTTATATTATGAAAGTGTCGAACTCTCTAAAACGAGATAAAATAAATCTTCTTGATGGGCTTGAACTCACCATATTTTCAACAATCTCATTAGGATTTCACAAACCGAGAGCACCAGTTTCATAGTGTTTTTCTCTCAGAATAAAAATCGGCTGGTGATGTTTTGTAAATATCAAATATGATAAATCATCCTTGTTTCATTGTCATTGGCCTACCCCGTATATATGAAACTACTTATAAGCTATATTCGAAGGGGGACACCCGCGAATGGTCGCTTTTTGGAATACTTGAAATTAGGAACCTTTTATAGCATGATATTCATAAAAAAAATTCAAATCAGCGAGGCTTTTGAAGAAATTAATCGTACAATAATTTACTTGTATATCACTACACTACACACATATATTCACATAATGACTATGGCACCAACGTTAGTATTGTTTTTGATGGATATAATAATAATCGAACTAAATAATAATTCATAGCTATTCACTCATGCATTATTCATTTGAGGAAGACATGCCTTCAAAGAAAAACTTTCAAAAATCAATTACAACGTGCTTCATTTTGATTTTGCCAACCCCATTCTTCGGGAGGTACTAGAGTATTGTTTTTCATTTATTTAACTTGCAAGTAAACACTTCTATGTTGTTATTTTGGTGCATCCTCTGTTGGATAAAACGAACTGAGTTGTATGGTGTTTTCAGAGATATAGAAAATGGCAATTTAATCCTGAATAAAAGATAGCAGGTACCAGACAATTCCGCTTTCTGCTTCGATAAGTTTGTTGGGGGTTAAAATGGCACCAATACGTTTTGGCACAATCATGTCGCTGGAATTGCAGAGGCTACTTCCCAAAAGATTGGAACACTGTTCCGAACCAGAAAACTGTACAAACCTCAGCAACTTTTGATGCTTCATGCTTGGAGTATCGTTTTCATGTATGGAGCTCTGCCCCGAAAAATACTCAGAAGTTGCTGGATTCCATCCAGAAAAGAGCCAATACACCTGATTGGAGACGCGAACATCACGTGCAACCTTGATAGCCTAGAACATCGAAGAAACGTTGGACATTTGTCTCTTTTCTATAGATACTTTCATTGGAGGTGTTCAAGTGATTTTTCATATTTGATTCTACCAAGAGCGGTACATATCAGAAATACGCGACGGACTGAGGCTGCTCATCGTTTCGAGGTTCAACTCAGAACACCTTCACTGTTTGAGAACTCTTTCATCTGGAGAATTGCGTTTATGTGGAAAAAACTTCATGAGAACGTTTTTCCAAATGGATTTAATCTCCAGCGATTCAAATCCAATGTGAATCGCTACTTTCGTACAGGCACCGCTGTGAGAGCACGGCGGTGTTGATTTGCCAGATGTCAGCCTCTTCTGTTAGAACACTATGAACTTCCGCATCCAAACGAGCCAGTTCTTGTGGCTTCAGGGGCTTAATCCTGTGGAGCGCCCTGCGTGTTCTGATTGTCGTCTCCATTGGTGGTATGGTGCGAGTCTCCTCTCCAGCCATGCCAACGGGTGGCAGAACTGCCACTTCTACCACTTCGTTAGCGGGCTGGGAAGGAGCTATATAGTCCTGCCGCCGAAGATAGGATACGTAATCCTTAAGGTTTTGGGCGGAAAAGGCGGCATGCTCCAGATGTGTTTCACACCACAGAGCATGCAATCTCGCCATGTACCCTCTTCGCGCGGGCTCACTACTCTCGTAGCAATGCATAAGGCTATCTCTTAGTTCATGCGTCCACTCAAAACGTCCGTTTTCATTGCCAAGGTTGTCATCAGTAGGCAAACCATCGTTTTGGGCCCCACCACCTTGCCTCTGACCCCTCCGAGCGGGTCGATTGTGGGGGCCCCTTCCTTGATCATTGGGAACCAAGTATTGGGTCCACCGGGTGGTTAGCCCTGTGGACCCACGGCCGGCACCGGAGGGAGAATAGAGTTCTCCTTCCCGGGTGCGCCGGGGCTGCCGGTCCGGTTTTGCACCAGTTGCTCGGGTAAGTGGTGTCGCAACTCACCAAAGGCCAAGGGTGTTAGTGGCCATCCCTGCCATCCTCTCAAAATACATGATGTTGTTCTCATCTATGAACCTAACGCACCTCTGAACTGTTGGCTCAAAGGAAAAATAGTACATCTTTATCCAGCAAAGAATGGAAAAATACATGTTACCGACGTTATGACAGCCAAGAAAATAATTTTCCGAAGACCAGTCTCCAGATTATGTGTGTTGTCAGTACACGACCAGAACGAAGGGATGAGTAATTGCTGACAATTACTGAAGGGGAGAATATTGGAGTTTATTCAATTCAAAATTGTTACATTCTTTATAATGATATTTGATGTTTTGTTAATATTTGATAATATGTATGAGTTAGCTGTGACGTTGTTGAAGAAAATAGATAAGAGTTTGACAGACAAAAATTTTGGTTTTTAATTTGGTTCTTCGAGACTGGATATTTCCAATAATACCTAATTTACAGGTAAAGTCAAAACAGTTACTACAATTTAGTAGTGATATGAAAACAAAACATTATAAAGTATGGTCCAAAATGATATAAACTTTATGTGTTAGCAGAAGTCAAAATTCAAGTACTGCTCCAACTAGAAATTATCGAATGTATTATTGATTATGTTATAATGAATTTTATTATGAGAAGGGTGGTAGTAAGGCCTCATGGGTGAAAATATCTGAAAACTAGACTGTCCTTTTCACAAAAAAGACCAATTTCTTACTTCAAGCAATCGCAAAGTAATTTCAAAGATAAAAGAGTGACTTAAAGTATCGTATGAAGTACAGTAAATAAATGGAATTCCACTTTGAAAATATCGAGGTAGTCACCTTGCAACATACTTAAATCATTATTCCGCATTTGTTTCTATTGCAAGATTTCTCGATAAATCAACTTAACGTTTCATGAAAAACTATGATTATAAAGAACGAAGTGGTTATGCAATATATTTAACGTGACTGGATCATATGAATACGGGAAGTTAAAGATCTATCAAGACATGCACGTGCCCTAACGGGACAACTTTCATTTCAAACTAAGTCAATACCTTTTTGTATTGTAGTATACTAAAACACCTTTTGATTTGGAGCTTTCCTTGCTTTTTATTCGTTCACTTTACAGGTCACCAGATTATTTTTAGGTTTGAAGTTTTTTACAATAAGTATTCAAGTTTTTGTTTTCCGTTATAGACTAAATTGGTTTTTTTGCACTCGACGCAGATTTGAATGAATTGAAAACGATAAATTACTTTCTGTGGGAATTGTTTCACTATACAGACACCGTTCCTCTCTTTATATAATAAATAATCATATCTTGAAAGAGGACAGTTACAAGAAAGTAACAGAAGGTGTTACCTCACTTTTAAAACAGAAATTATTGAATATATTTGTCACCGAAATGAAAAAAATTAAAAAAAAAACTGATCTCTGAAGTAGCTCAGGCAGTTTTTTCATTATTTGCCTCCACATCAATAAAATTGAACGTTGTTTACGAAATCTCAATGGTGTGCTGCTCATTGCTAAATTTGATAATTTAATATGTTAATAAAAATTGAGTTGATTATTATTCAGGGAGAAGTTAGAAATTGGGAGAAAGAGGGCATTTTTTTTAATTATCGACATCAAATATTGATGTCCCGATGTGAGTAGGTGATGATGTGAGGTGGTTATATGTAACCTTCGATGAGCAGAAATTTTGGTTATGGTTTTGAAATCCTTCAATATTCAGCAAAAGACATCGTCGTCATCTTTGACGTAGTATCCCTTTCCACGAATGTCCAACTATCCGAAACTTTGTCCGTCCTCAAAACAAAACACCAAATTCCCCAAAACACTCTCTACCTCTGCAGCCACTGCATGTCAAGCACCTATTCAATTTTTTGGGGCAAATTTCACAAACAAGTGAATGGCGCCCCATGGGTTTCCCACTCTCTTCAGTTCTTGCGAATCTTTACATGGAAGACTTTGAAACCAGAGCTATTGATATGTCTGACCTCAAAACTACGTATTTGCTTCGATACGTAATGACGTCTTTGTTTCATGGCCCTATTGATTTGAAAGTCTTCTTACATTCTTAAACCACTTCAACTCCTCACATTTCGAAGTAAAATTCACAGTGGAAGTCAATAATAACAACTCACTTCTATTCCTGAACGTTCACATCATAAAATCTAATGTCTACTTCCAGACAGTGTTGCCGAAAACCAACACATACTAACCGCTACGTCAAAGCTAAGTCCTATCATCATCCTGACCAATAGAATTCTGTTCTAAATTATGTCATACACAGGTCTACCAGACCCCCTGACAACTACAATAGATCCAAGGAACTAGACGAACCCAAATTCGTCCTTTGTCGAAATGACTATCCCGAATCCAAAATCTAGAGATCCATCCAACTAAAGCAAACTCGTACCCCACATTCCAAATAGCTGAATGAACAGACCACCCGAAAGCTTTCCTTTCTAATATTCATGAAATTGCCGACAAAGTGAACCGAATTCCGAAGAGACACGTTATGACAAACGTATTCACAACCGAAAAACAAATTTTCACTTTTCTACGTACACCCACGGACACAATACCCAATGAGGCACAAGGCATATACGAAATACCATGTTCTACCTGCTCCAGAACGTACATTGGCCATACCAACAAAATAGTCTCCAACAGAGCCTAATAACATGAGTTTGCTGTCCCTTCAGATCATCCTTCATCATCGTGAAGCAGGCCACACAATATGCCCCGAAAACACCAAAACTAATGACAATGAAAAAAATCTCCAGGCCAGGTTAATCCGCAAAGCAATTGAAATTGAAACAACGTCCCAACTGCTTCAACAAACGAGATGATTCACAAAGATCACCTCTTTCATGGAGATCATTACTATCACGCTATACATTTCATAACACATGCACGTGTGCTTTTGCAAGTCACATTCCAGTTCCCACTCCAACCTCACCATAGCTCCCACTACCGATCATGTCCTCCACTCGTCCAGGTACATATAGCGTCAAGTCACAAAATTCTTGCAGATCCCGTCAGTTAGG
Source organism: Leptinotarsa decemlineata (assembly GCF_000500325.1). Taxonomy (NCBI): domain Eukaryota; kingdom Metazoa; phylum Arthropoda; class Insecta; order Coleoptera; family Chrysomelidae; genus Leptinotarsa; species Leptinotarsa decemlineata. The sequence goes on from NW_019296069.1 coordinate 6,434, forward strand.
GAAGCTATAGATTATGCTGTAGACGACACCTCTCGATATAAAAGGCCCCGACAGTCTGTCGGATGAGACCCTCATATCCTGTGTTAACGGATGACCGTGAAGGGCGGTATTGATGTCTGAGGACTTTCATACCGCCAATCCTAAATTCAAATATATCCCATTTGTCCTTCTAACCAACGAACGCCTTAAGGGTCAGGAATCCAGGCTCCAACCTGTTCAAACTCAAAACGTCAATCAATCTTCTTGCAAATTGTTACTACTTTGATGGAAGGGAGATTAAGACCTCTGTGTGGTGATAGCTTCTTGAAAATGGCTTCAAAGATGAAGCCGAAACGTCGAACTATTGAAAACACAAAACGCGGTTCAACCCGGATTTTAAATTATCATATGTCACTAGTCTCTGTTAGGGTATCATCAAAGCTCCGACGCTTGGGAGTAGACAGCTGGACTTCAGCCGTTGATCGACGGCTGTTGATAACTATTTCAGTTGATAACTATTTCATTCGTTATTCCTCCTCTTCTCGGACGATATCCGTCTGAAAGGAAGCCGAAAACACGACATGACAAATATGGTCTTGCTCTTATTGTCGAGAAGAACTATATCAGGCTTTCTAGCTTTTAACAAAAAAATATGTATTCTTATACATAAGTAAATATGTATGATTGAACATAAAAACCCCAATCCTGCCTAGTGCAGCCTCTGGGGAGGTCCCATCAAAGACTTGACGTGCAACGACCTAACGTTCTGCCAATGTTTCATCAATAGCGACACCAAAAAGTTGACCGAATGATGGATGTTTTGTACCAGTTCATCGGAATTCATGTCAACATCCCCAACAGCAACAGAAAAGCAAAGTACCTTTCTGATCTGGAACTTGATGGTGACCTTGACTTCGTCAATCTTCTATGTCATCGACTCTTGATGCGAGAGAAGACCAGGGAACTTGCCGGCTTTGTTTAGACCGGGCCCCAATAGCCTAGGGATCTGTTTGATGAGAGCACCAGAAGCAAGGAAAGCATCATACTTATTTTTCAGTTTCTTGATAAGTTTTTTTGTTTTTGTTCAGTTTCTTCAAGGCTTCCACGTCCATGAAGGTCATTTCGTTTGCCGTAGCTTCATCACTATGCTGCTGATATGCAAGGACACATACTTGCATTTTTGGACGAGGTATGTGCTTCAATTTGACGGTTCCACTGAAACGGTTGTCCTTCTGGAAATCGTAGTTTTTCAGTCCGATTTGGATTTCTACAGTCCAAAAAGTTTCTCTTCATGGTTTTGGAGATTTCCAATACATTAATCACGTATTAGTAAAGTGTATCACGAGACACCTTGGACGGCATGTTTGCTCGTAGGAATTGGCCACTAACCCTAACCACTGTTTTTCTCCTCGAAAAACTGAATGAAAAGAAAAGTCAGGAAACAGACAGCTACGAATGATTCCAATAAATTTTGCACTCCTCTTTCCCCACAACGTATTCATTATCCCCCGAAGCGCCGGGCAACACCGGTCTCTCGTCAATACCGTAACAGTGCCGTAAGTGGCAATGAAGCGCTCTTAGGGCCGCGTTATGTCGGCGACAAGCTGACAGCAAGTGCATTAGGGTCTTAGACGCTTCGTGGCAGAACCTAAAGATATCGGGAACCTCTACACCCATCACGACATTGCGTATCATTATTATCATAATTATTATTATAATTACCATCATTATTATAACCTTTAGAGTGGTACATTTATTGCCTTCTTAGGTGTGTACGATTTCGTCAACAATCTATGAGATCTTACCTCCCATATAATCTTAACAATGACATATCGCTATATCGACACGCACTGTCCTAATTCTGCATGCGTTTGGAACACTTATTCACTCTTATCACAATTATTACTGTACCCATATATAAATTATACTTCAAACATGCAAATACGAAATGAATATCACTTAATATCGACACAATAGCCAATTGAAAAGTTGAATATCATGATTTCGAACAATTAACTCGTAATCAGATAACTAGTGAAAGACATGCAACTTCATTTTGTATGTAACGTCTCCTTTTCGCATTAAAATGTATCTCCGTACTACTATTGTGCTAATATATTTTTTTGTGTTGTGCCATTCAAAACTGAAGCCTATGAATCAAGAGCATATCAAAGAAGGAATATCTCTGTCACAGTGTATTGCAACAGCCAGCGAGGGCTTTTTTGAGTCAAAGTCGGAATCGATTACCTACCATCTACCACCGTTTAGAAATAATGAGCGAGATGATATTAAATTGGACTTTCTCATCCTGCAAGAGTTGTATCATCTCGGAACCAAGGACATTTTTGTGAAAAATTTTGACTCTGAGAGTTTTCGATCATATCAGAAGCAGAAACCGGTGAGATTTTGTATCTTTGAATTCAGAGACGAGAGAGAAATTCAGAAGAAAGTGTCTAAACTCAAAGAAACTACGCCCCTCAACTCCCATTTGAAATTTCTCCTGGTATCCATGACGGTCTTTAGTCAACCTTTCCAAATAGCGCAGAACGTTTCGAGATATCTTTGGCATGAGAATATAATGGAGTCTATGATAATCATTCCGAAACCAAGAAACCGAACACACTTTTTAATTTATGTCTATGATCCCTACGGAGGTGAAAGCTGCAGTTATGACTCTAAAAACTTCATCCATCCGTTTGATGTTTGCTCTTTTGGAGAAGTTCAATCGAACATATCCTGGATCCAGAAGAAGTCGTTGAAGAGTTTCGAAAACTGTACTCTAAGGGTGAGGTATAAAAACCACCCCCCTTTCGTTTTCGTGAAACAAAACCGTTATACAGGAGTTGAGGTTCAAATTTTGAATACTATTGCCGACCGTATGAAACTGAATTTCTCCTACCGAACTAGCACAAGAGATAGGTCGAACGAAGTCATTAATCCAAACAATAAAACTAGTGTGAATGTCTTCGAATCTCTGATGAAAAAAGATTTTGATATTGCCATAGGAGGATACCCGAAAATATGCCACATATCTATGTTTTTCGACTACAGCCACTCGTATATTTATGATAACTTGAACTGGTGTGTACCGGCTCTTCCCCGTATTAATGGTTTGGAGAATTTAATAGAGTTGATAAGTTTTCACATCTTGGTGGGGATTTTATTTCTTTACATAACAGTTACCGTTATTATTTGGTATCTAAGTACGATGTCCGACGAAGAATCACCCAAGTACAAAAATTTAATGCAAGTTTTCATGAACCTTTTTCGAATTTTGGCCGGGTCCACTGTTCCTAGACTGCCTCAAACTTACAGAGTTAGATATTTCATTTTTCTTTTCCTAATCTTCTGTTTCTATTTCAATTTCACATACACCAGTTTGCTGATGAGAAATCTCACGAGACCTATTTTCAGACAAAAATATGAATCTTTGAAAGACATCTACAATGACAATTTGGAGACTTATTTCTTTCCTGGACAAGAAATATATTTCGAAAAAGAAACAGATGGCGTACCTTTGAGTACAATCAAAGCACGATGGAAAATTTGCGAAAATATCACATTATGTTTGGCCAACATATCCGTTAAAAAGGATTCCTCAATTTGTATTTCGAAAATACACAGAATTTACATCAAGAATCACCAAAACCTACCGGGAATATATTGTTTCAAGGATAAAGTTACTCATCCTGTAGGTCTGATTTTGAGAAAGGGTTTACCAATACTTGATATGGTTGATGATACTTTACTGAAATTATTATCTGGAGGGATATTTGCAAAGTGGAAAAGGGATCTACTGGCAAGTGGTAAATATAGGACACTTGAAATAGAAAGCCCTAGAATAAAACTGAAGCATTTATCGCCAGTTTTATTTCTACACTGTATAACACTGACTGCGGCATCTTTTGTTTTCATCATGGAGCTGATGTTTCATAATTGAACTTCAAGAAAAACTGTGTTTATTAGCTACTACAGACAAGGTTCTCATCGTTTATTAAATCCTTTAGAAGACAAGATCTTGGATTTTCTATCACAGTTTTGATTTTTCAATCTATAGATTTGAACTACATTTTAGTCACGTTACACTACGTAGAATGCTCCTTTTTTAAGATGATCCACATCACACTGATTTTATCTGAATAAAAAAAACAAAATAAAGGTATTGATTTTTGAAGAGAGATAATGTAATGTTGGCATTGCAATTTTCAAACGAACTTCGACACAAATATTTTCGAAACGGTATGAAGGGAAAAATTCGAAAAAATCATGTGAACATTCGTACTGTTTTCGCAACAATCTTTATAACTATCCATGATAATAATCAAACACTTTTCAGAAACAACTTTCATTTCTAGACACGTTTCGATAACACCGTTAACATTTCTACCGAGGGATTAGCGAAGTTTCTACAAAAACCTTATTTTTTTTATTTGTTGCATAATATATATGATAATAATAAAAATCAATACAGTCACTAGTCAACTGAATGTAGTGCATAAATGCTGATATTGATATAAAGTTCTTCTGATATTTTACATTCTGACTATTATGTTTTTACTTACCTGCTTTGCAGTTTGTACACGTTTATCCTTGTTGAATTCAGTTTATAAGCATTTTGAAGTAAATCAATATCGACCGTCTGCATGATTATTTCAACTTTTGAGAATTTTTATAATAACCCATGATTTTAGAGCTACATATTGTTGTCTAAGTTTGCTAGTATAAAATGCATGTCTTTATGACACTTTCTATTGATTGGTGTGTTCTATATATTTATAATAAATAGTTTGTCATTTCATTCTATCTTATTTTCTACAATTTGGATGACTTAACACTAAATATAGGCATATATGAATTAATGCAGTTACGTTACTTTACATCCTTTTCTTTTCCTTCATCAGGCATGTACGCTGTCTGTTCAAAAAGTAAGGTGTCTGTTCAAAAAATATTTATTTATTCATCAATTTCTATTTTGTTTCTTTTAGAGTAGTCCCCTTAAAATAAAATATACTTGTGCCAGTGTTTTTCCAATCCTCGAAGCAATTCTGATATGCACTTTTTGGTATGTCCTTTAGTTCTCTCACCTATTCAGTTTCATCTGCTCAATCGTCGCAAAACGCCATCCATTCATGGGTCTCCTCAATATTGGGAATAGGAAGAAATCGCAAGGGACCAAACCTGGTGAATACGGTGGCTGAGGCATGATTTCGGTGTTGTTAGTGGCTGAAAATTCACGAACAAACAGTGACAAGTGAGCAAGTGCATTATCGTTATGTAAAATTCATGAATTGTTTTTTCATAATACCGTCTTTTTCTTCGTATTGCTTCTCGCAAGCGGGGCACACAAGCTAGTACTCCTTATTGACCATGTAGCAAAACTTCTGATGCACTACGGTGATCGAAGAAAAAGTGAACTTTATTGAATTTGGCGTGCTTTTTTGCTGTTGGCTGTCCTGGGCATTTCCATTGGGACGATTGTCCCAATGGAAATTGTAAACATTTCTCTGACTCAGAGTACAATCACCGTATGCCACTGTAAACATTTCGAATGTTTTTGAGCACTCCATTACATTTTTTACACAAATTTGATGCAAATTCTTCGATCTATTTTTCGTCGATAGCAGAAAATCGCCGAACACGCAAACCACTTCTAACTTTTATGCCTCTCACCAACAAACTAAACAGCTAACTGACTGTGAGCATATGTTTGAGACGAATTTACCAACATGAAAAAATCAAAAAACCGCTAATCGGATGTACGTAGCCCGCAAAATTTGAACATTCACCTCATTTTTTTAACAGTCCACGTATTACGAGACAAAATTATTTGAATCAGGGAGTCTGAATTATTCAACATTTTGTTCTAACATAGTTATGTATTGATGTGTATAGTCGAAATAACCGATATAGTAATCTTAGAGGTGTCGGCCAAAAAAAACAATACAAAGGATTTATGCCGCAACGAATTAGTCCACGTGGACTGAAGAATTGGTGGTTCGTATGGGATAATTTTTACTAACCAAGTTTTATGATTGGCTGAAGAGTCATAAAATTAAATTTGAAGTCATGTTACGGTGACCACCAGAATGTAGCGATGAGTACCGCGTTGTGTCGTCAATGTTCAGTTCAGGAACTGATCGCGATTTGAGTGTTGAAATTCGATATTGGTGAAGTTATAATTACTTAAAATTTTTGTTATTTGTTTGAAATGTGGCGTCCTTGGACAAGTGTCAATAGTAATAACGAGTGTGATAACAACACACACTTTTTCCTGTGTAGTGATTCCAATAGCGCTGGTGAACAACGCGAAAAAGAGATACCAGTGACTAAGATTCGGATGCATTTGAATATTGAAACACAGAGAGTATGTTTCAATGTATACAAGAATCTACATATCAAGTTTGGTTTCGAGGGAAAAAATTATTACAAGCAACATCAGATTTAACCGAAATTCCTTTCTCAACTGTACGTAAAATAGTCAAAAACAAACCTTATAAACGCAAGACGCGATTTGATGCGGGATTATCAAAACCTTTAGATGTTCATCTTATAAAATCATTAAAAAAACAATATACGATTGTTACAAAAGCAATGAGATTTCTACAATTGAAATCATAAGGAAGAAATTGAATACTTCCGGCCATAACGTGAGCTGCTGTGACAAAACTCTTCAGAATTGGATAAAGAAACTAGGATTTAGATTTAAAATTATAAACAAACGTCAAGCAGTTATGGAAAGCAGAAGAATACTGGAATTACGTAACAAATACTTAGAACAAATAATTAAATATAGACAAGAACAACGGCAAATTTTCTATTTGGACGAAACTTAGTATGACACTCACGACACAGTTACGAAAGGGTGGACTGATGGTTTGAGAATGTGTACGCCTAACATGCCTGCAAACAAAGGGTCGCGACTAATCATTGTGCATTGCGGAGGAAGTAACGGATGGGTTCCGAATTATTTGAAATTATGTGGAAAAAAACTTGAGAACTGCAATGTTGACTATCATAAGAACATGAAAGCTAATATTTTTGAGGAATGGTGTAATAGTTCTTGACAACGCTTCCTATCATTCGTGACAGCTCATTAAAGTACCGAATAAAAATTCGAGGAAATATGAAATACAAAATTTTTAATGGATAACAATTTGTATTTTGAAGATAACTATACCAAAAATCAATTAATTGAAGTTTTACAGACAAAAACATTTGAAAAAGTGTATGCCCTTGAGAGTATTGCTGAAAAGTATGGTCACACCATATCGAGACTTCCCCCCTATTTTTGTGTTTTCAATCCCATCGAGTTGATTTGGGGAAAATTGAAACAAAGCATCAGGCGTAAAAATAATTTTCCAAAATTTGATAAGAAGGTGATAGAGCTAGTTAAAGAAGAAGTATCTAATATTACCGAAGAAGACTGGCAGAAAAGGAT
>NW_019296070.1:0-13827 GCF_000500325.1 Leptinotarsa decemlineata
AGATGTATTTATTTTGGTTTTTGTCCTTTCTGAAAGTCGAGATTTCGTTCATTCTTAACCTAAACTTCTTTTTCCTAATTATGTCATCTACAATACCCCTCGGGGAACCTATCATGTGTTAGAGGGAAAGTCAAAAGACGATGCACAAAAAAATTCAATCCAGCACGTTTGTGCTGTCCACAGTGATGTGAACTGCCAGGAATATTCCTGTATGTGCTTGTTTCTTTTTTAAATATATCATATTCTAACCGTCCATCTTTGCTCCTCATTACCAAAACGTCAAGAAATGGTAGTTGTCCCTTATTTTCTAATTCATACGTAAATTTTATTGATGGACATCTATTATTTAAAAAGGAAACAAAGTCCTCGATATTCGATTTTCTGGTATCGAATACCGCGAAAATATCATCCACATACCTTAGCCAAATCCTAGAAAAATACTTTGACCTTTCTTTAGTTTCCATTTCGAATCTGCTCATGAACAGGTCTGCCAGGTAGGGGGACAAGGGATTTCCCATGGCCGTTCCTTCCTGTTTGATTTGATTGTCAGTTTTCCCAAACAGTTTTTAGGTACGATGATTCAATGGTTAGGAGGGAGCATGTTGGTGGTTCAAATGGTTCGTTGTATAGGATTGTCTCTGGCTAGGAAAGGTATAGAATCGACCATAATTGGCTAGGTCGGTGCCATGCTGGTAAACAGAACTGAAACTACGACACTTCGTGGAGAGGCCATTAGGTTCTGGGTCACCTGGGGCTGCCCTCAAGGTGGGGTACTATCCTTCCTTCTGTGTTCGCTCCTGATGGATAGTCTGCTTGGTGCTTTCGACAGCAAAAAAGATGATTTGCAAGCTTCTGTAGATGACCTTGTTATCCAGGCAAGGTCCAGTAGCTTGTAAAATCCTCCAAAGTACGTTGGACGATGTTCACAGTTGGTGCCTGAGGGAACAGATGTCTGTCAACCCCAACAAAACTGTGTTAATCCCCTTCACCAGGAGAAGAGATTGGACGATCTAACGCCATTTTCCCTCAATGGTGAGGTCATTCCATTTCGAATGGAGGTGGAATATCTTGGCATTGTCCTTGATAAAAGACACACCTGGAACGCTCACTTGGAAAAAGTTTCACACAGTCAAACTGTCTCTATGGACATGTCGAATGATTTGTGATAAAACTTTAGGTGATGATTGTCAGTCCAATGATCACGTATGCAATTGCCTGGTGATCGAGGGCTTTATAGAAAACGGCCCAAGTGAAGCTCTCTGGTATACAGAGACAGGCTTGTCTGGCTATAAGTGGTGCCATCAGTACCACACCGTCAGCGGCCATGGGGATTCCTCTAGATCTACCTTCTCTCCACATTCTTCCGGAGAGAGAAGCTAGATGGACTGCATACAGACTTGTGCACATTACCAATTGCACAAATCAATTTAATTCAGAGTGCAACAGACTGTTGGTTGACACTGGAAGTCACAGCATTCTGGAAATGACCTCTGACTTTATGCATCCAACTGTAAACTACGAACTGCCTCATAAACTACTATTCTCGAGTAGGGAGGACTGGATCCTCCGGGAGAAGAAAATATTAAGAGCAGATAGTTGTTGGTTCACAGATGGATCAAACACACCTTCCGGTTCTGGTGCAATCGATTTCTGGCAAAATTTCCCAGAATTGGTTCACTCCAAGGCGTTTATTCACCCTTCGAAGCTTGATACCAAATAGTTGTTCGGCTACAATAGGGATGAATTACGATGTATAGCAGACCTTCTAACAGGTCATTGTCATTTGAATCATCATATGCAAAGACTCGGACTGTCAGAAGACAGTCGCCTCTGTTTGGAAAACGATGAAACAGCAGATCACATACTTTGTGCCTGCTCCGCTGGAGTTTTTAGAGTTTGGCAGAGCCGTACTCTCACCATCTGACCTGAAAGACCACTCACCATACAAACTAATCAGCTTCGTTTAGAATCTGGGTTTATTTTGCCGAGTGTGAATAGGTGTGAGCCACAATAAACCCTTATGGGTTGCGGTGGAGGGTCGAATAGATCCACTCACTTTAGACCCAACCTAACCTAAATTTATAAGGAGAACGGTTGATATTGTCGGCATAATAATTTTGAGATCATATGAGAGAGACTCTATTGAACAGGGAGGGTTTTAATAATTCATTTGAAGCTAACCGATTACCTAGACTAGTATATCCATGTGAAAATAGCATTATCATGTCTATGTGAAATAGGAATTAGCTCATAGATGGTCTTCTATGATACGAATGAGGCAAGAAACTAGAAAAACTTCCAATAGTGCATGAAGAATATATAATGGGACCTGTACAGAAGGTCTTCAACTGAATACAAGAAAATTCTAAGGATCAATTAATAATTTGAAAAGATGAACAGAAAGAAAGGGAAACATAGGCTATAAATTGTGGAATTGGCCGCCGTAGTAGTGCGCCCGACTTACGATCGGAAGGCCGTGGGTTCGATTCCCGCCTCGACCAGATATTTTTCTCGAGAGAATTCATCTGGTTGAAGCTGGGATGATTCTGCACCCGTGTAAAGAATCACATGTTGAAAGCTAAGACCTCGTTAGTCCTTAGCTCGCACAAGTTTCTTGACTTCTAAGAGTTGACGTATGGGGGCGACAGTTGATCAACGGGAAAACAGATTTCAAACAGATTTGAATAATAAATCTAATACCTCGGTTCTGGATACTTATATCCAGAAGAGCAGAATGATACCCATCAGCCATGTGCTATTTGCATTGGAAACATCAAAAAAGCTATTTGACAGGTATATTGAGGATGTCTCACTTTCTAGTAGCCCAGGTCGTTACATGAATGGAAATTATTTCTTGTGGGATTACGGGAAAGGGAGAGTATGTTTTCCAGAATAAGAAAATACTTTCAGTTACTTCTTCTGCGTTTTGGATATTGAAAGTGCATTACATAATTCATCCTCAAGCTCAATCATCCAGGCGTCGAAGAAAAGAGGGACCGACAATACAATCTATAGATTTACTTCATTCATTCTGAAGGAAATATTGATGAACACGACGATTAAAGGATATAATGAGTAGAATGGATAGCAAGAGGCTGTTTTGACAAGAGCATCTCGTCTTCCTTTGAAGAAACCTTGCAATGGACAAGTTATCAGATCTACCGGAAGATAACACGATTCAGTCGTGATAGCTCAAGACGAAGTTATGAAAAATACACTTCAATAAGGTTGAGTTGCATGGCGGAGACCTCATCTACAGGTATAGCAACAAAGACCCATGTTTCGCCATGTTTCATGTGAAAGTTATACATTGGATCATAAGAAGCGGGTAACTGATGAATGAAGATTCAATAAACTATTTGTACAAACCAGAAGTGTCAACAAGATTGCTGAAATGAGTGTTTTTGATGGATGGGAGAAACTTGTGTGAACTTTCAAATTGAATATCCTGTATTTTCTTCCTGAACCATTCACGGCTGGTGAATACTTCCATTATCAAACCCTCAGGGACCACTAAGCCGGAGAGTCCGAAATATTTCTTGAATTGGCTACGCAAACTCTACCCTATTCAATTCCATAATTACGTTGTATTAATATCTTAAGACGTCGCTAAGGATACGATAATCACCGGTTAAGTATGCGTACTCTTCGTCAGATTCCCTCTTTAATTATGCACTAAGTATGCCGGATTCATCGTAATTAATTTGGAGCATCATGTTTTTAAGAGCTCTCGACTTTGTATTTCTGATTTAAAGCTTCAGTAATTAGCTATAAATTCGAAACAGTAGAAAGCGATTCAGAAGAGGTTGCGAATATAAAGCAATCATGATGCTTATTGGAGATTTTGGATCATTAGAGCATTATACTAGATTTTGGCGATAAGGAAAAATTTTTCATTCCACGACTAAAAATACATTGAATTCGTTACATCAACCTACTGAGTATAGTAGTAATTTTTCATTCTTTTCAATCACAAAACTATCAAATTGAAATAAATTGAACTCAGTTGAATTGCTCGATTCATTTTACTTCATCATGTTTTTTTTGAAGTAATAACTTCTCATGGGAAGGTAAACCGCTTGGTAACGTAACGCATAACGGCGCCAGAATGTCTGAATTTCCTTCCTCTTCGCTCTAACACACAGCGCTAGTGGTATTTCGGACAAACGATTCTCTCGTCTCTTCGCATGACTCAGTGTTCAGTGTGCGGTCGATATATACTGTTTACACTATATACTGTTTGCAATTCATCTACATCAAATTCTGCTATATGATGTTAGAATGGTTAGATGGTTAACGGAGAAAAATATTTCAGACAGATTAAAACATATTGGGGGCCTAATTTCGAGTTATGATACTGTATCATTATTTATACATACATGTATGGAAATAATCTTGGTTTTGCTAGAATAGCCTAAGCTAAACTTCTCTAAGATAAAAGTAAACACCATTCATTATTATTATTAATATGAGTGGTTCAATAATAACATTTTTAAATTATCGAAAAATCGAAGTCTTATATGATAGAACGACTGGAAAAACATGGTAGAAACAGATTTTGTTCATGAAAGACTGGTTCTGTTATAAATTTCGACTATCAATCTGGACAAATGTTCATTTTCGTTTGAACCATATAGGTTTCAAAATTGTCCGTACACCTGGACTGAAGTTTAATAAAATAAAGTACAGATACATACATCAAGTTACAAAACTGACAGCAGATTCAAATTTGTTTTGGATTTAGGAGTCGTGTTTAGTTACCATACATTTCCCAAGTGAATAAAAGCAGGGCCTTTCAGATAGTTTTTTGACTGTTTTTTTCAAAGCGATGGATTTATTATCACAGGAAGTTTATTGTAGGTTTTTATTGATGTCATTAAAGGTACTTCGTGAACTCGTGTTCAATGAGGTGTGGCTAAGTAAAGTTTGCTCCGTTTCTAGTAACATATCTATTTACAAATTTGAAGGTTCGAAATTCATTTGTATGTTTCTTTACATAACAAGCAGTTTCGAGAATATATAGACTGATGACAGTTAAAATTTTTTCATCTATGAATACAGAGCGATACGGGTCAGTACGTTTGAAATTGAACATGCTTCTGAGGATACGTTTCTGCAAAATTAATACTCGTTCAATATTTGTACAATTTTTCCAATATATATGCAGCTGCGCCATTCAATTTAATCATAGCCAATATACATGCAGAACTAGAATATGTAGTTTGGCAGAGCCGTACTCTCACCATCTGACCTGAAAGACCACTCACCATACAAACTAATCGGNAAAAAAATTGAAAACAAGGAAGTTACATTTTCGTTACATTTTCTTTCGCAACTGTCTTTTTTTCAATGTGATGTATTAATGATACGGTTAACTATGTGTTACAACAATAGTTTGATATTTGATTTGTCATTGAATAAAAAAGTTAAATGATAGAATATTGATGATGTCGTGGTTTCGGGAAAAACAACAAGAAATACATATGTTGTGATATGTCAAAGAATTTGAAATTATAATGACTACGAAAATGTATAAAAAAATATACAGGTCCCTATTCAAAAAACATATAATGATGATGGAATTCAATGAACGAAACGTTGCAAATGAGTTGACCCAGATTATTGAGCATATGAAATAAAGGAAAAAGTTCTTCTTGTTATTTTTTGATATAATTGAAAATGGAGGCGGTAGAGCAAAAAAATTAAATCTGTCATTTTCAGTTTTTTGCAAATATCTCAGGAACCAATGATAATTTTATAGATCTGAAAATACCAGTGTGTTGTATCCCTAAATAGGCAACTTTTGTTCCTTTTAACCGTCCTTGTAGGATCTACTGTTTCCGAGGTAGCAATAGTGGTATCAGCTAAAAAATACGGCCTGTATAGTAATAAGCTGAAAAGAGGCAAAAAGATAAAATTAAAAAAAACAGTATCAATGTTTAGAGTACAAAATTCTCTATTGATCAGTATATACCATGCCGTTGTAGAATTAATATTTATTGAGATATGGAGCTACAAAAACACTTGACATTGAAGCGGACAACTTTTGAAACTATGTAATATAACTGCACTGTTTACAAAACGAACTAAAATATACCTAGTATATGCTTCTTCTTCTAGACCTCCTTATCAAAAACTTCCAACAACACTCGACAGGTAGTATAGTATAACATCCCCCGAATATGAAACGAACGTCAATAAGTAGATTAAAACTTGGCATAATCTCAAAAGAATAACTACGACCGGATCGTGTGTGAAATGAAGCATACGGAAAGTCTCATAAATTTTTCATCTTATCGGAAGTGTTTGAGCTCTAGTTAGAGATGCAAATGCATCACGGGGATATAAAAGAAAAGACAAATAGAATATTCTTTTCGTCTGGCGTTTTTTTGTCGAATGGATCATTACGGGAGGGCTCCGCATTATTGATGTTACTGCAGGGTCCGTATCACTTTTTGTGATTTTACTCTTTCATTACATTGCGATTTGATAATCACAAAAATTGTTGAACATTTTCTGATGACGTGTTCTGTCTGATAGTGCATAAGATTTCGACACACTAAAAATGGTGAATACTGGTGCAAATAGCGAAAAGAATTACAAAGTGGGATGAAGTAAGTTTGGAAAAAAAATGAGCAGACAAAACTATGACTAGTTCTGAACCGAAATAAGGAGTGGTACACTTTGAACTGTTCGAAATGAAAATGATTGTAATGTTAATATTGTAATATAACACTTCGGACACTCAAGTTTATGAACTCCAGATTTCTCCAACTTGTCCACTTCATCTTTGACATTTTAATATGTGGAACAATGTGTTCGAAATTTCTCAAAACGGTATGCTGAACATGAAGGGTCCTTCAGACAAGGTGAAAATGATTCGACGTTCATAGAAGTTCAACAGCAATATCAAAAAAAGTCCAGATGAAGCATATTACATGCATGTCCAATTTGTGTCTATGAAAGGTTCACTCAAGGTCCATTACAATTCTTGTAGTCCATTTATCGTCCAAATCTCGAAAAGGTCTTTGCTTATACACCTTTTGTTTTAAGTAACTCCACAAGAAGAAATCTAGTGGGGTTATATCAGGCGTTGGATCCCACACAATCTGTCAATCGCTCAAAAATAGGCTAGTGTCGATTGGTCGAAGGAAATGCTCAAAAATACGATCGCGGTGCTTCGAAACACGTCTATGACATCGTGACTGGTGATGAATCGTGTATTTTCGCGTATGAACCCGAAAGTAAATAGCAGTCGACTGTGTTTCAAGACGAACTAAATCCAAGCACCCGAAGCACCTTCAAGCAAATGGTCGCCTGTTTTTTCGAAAAAACTGGACATGTCGCAACCGTATCACTAGACCAACGCAAAACAGTCAATTCTGAGTGGTACACGACCATTTGTTTGCCAGTTGTCTTCTAAGAAATCAGAAAAACCAACCGCCTAAGACGGATCATTCTTTACCACGACAATGCGAGTTCTCACACATTGGCTCAAACAACTGCATTTTTGAGCAACCAAAACATCGATTTGATGAGTCATCCGCCGTATAGTCCTGACTTGGCACCGAATGACTTTTTTTTATTCCCGCACGTAAAAAACAAACTGAGAGGTCATCGTTTTTCGACATCTGATGAAGAGGTTGTTGCATTCAGAATGCATGTTTTGGAGATACCTCTATCAGAGTAGCAAAAGTGCTTCGACAATTGGTTCAAGCTCAAACACATGCACACACTGTGCTTGCACTCTCTTATCGGTACGAATATTTCCAATATAAGACAGTCAAAGTATCTATCTATCACCCGGTAGTATTCTTCCCCACCTGTGGATATATGAGCCGCAGAGAGAGGGAAGCGCGCTTTCAAAAAGTAAGCCCTCTCAAATTTCATTTACCTATTCTCGAACTTTGATAAAAAGCCCAGCTTTGTCGTTCGTCGTACGAGAAGTTTTTCTCGGATATTGAAATGATGGGTGGATTTTCAGCAGCAGACAGTGCCTCTTAGATGAATCGATTGAGCGAAGAAGGTTATTTTGAAACATCTTTCATGGTTTTTTACTGTCTCGAGTTTATATTGAAATATCGTTCAGGTATAGGGATACACTCAATATGTATTTGTTGAAAAATTGGATTTGGCAAGTATACGATCCAATAATTCTGTGGAATTGAAAATATTTCTACAGAATTCCATTAGTAGTACACAATAAGTACACAATAATAATGATAAAATGATATTTATTCACTCCCGCACGAAACAATGACAATATGAATCTGAGGTAATGTGCTGAGCCTTCTCATCGTTGAAACGTTCATGGAGCACTCAGGAAAAACTATTCAGTAACATCTATTTTTCCAAAAATTCATTTATTGCTATATTGATGATGTTACAACCTTCTTCAAAGAAACAAATCAACAATTACAGTCATATTTTCAATATATCAACTCTATTCTCGTAAATTCAATGAACTTTTCATACCTCACAATTGAAAAAATCAATAACAAACATGATATCGCATTTTCATCACAAATCGACCGATACAGAAGCACATATCAATAACCATTCTAATCAACCTCAGCAACATCTATAGATAATTATGAATTCGGAAGTCACTCATTTATCACTAACTCATGCATTTCTGTTTCTCCGTACTGGTGAGTCCATAGATATATAAACAAGAGGTGAGTCCTAGGAAGCCTAAATTTGGTACAGTACATACATAGTTTTCGATGGAGGGACTTCTCACCGGCTATGTATATAGCTGTATATAGGTCTTAGATGCACACTAGAGGGGGTTTTCAAATATTTCAAATGGGGCGTCCCCGCAGGGGTAAAAGGGAAGCGTTCATATGTGAAAATCACTTTCCATCACTGTTTATCCGGACCGCTATAGTTTCGGAGGCTGAAGTTTTGTATGTTGTAGGTTTGTTCTATGTTGTAGATGCGCAATAAGGAAGGACTTTCAAATATTTCAACTGGAGCGCTGGCCGCGGGGAATAAAGGCGCGTTCATATGACGAAATTATCTTTTCATCATTGTGTCTCCATGCCCTCAAATTTCCGGAGGACGAATACATATTCAGTATCAGAATTGCACGGGTGTGTAGCTGGGGCGGATCGCTTCAACACAAACTTCCAAAAACTTTGACAGTCCAAAGACATTTTAGGTTATGTGTTCCTTTTCTACCTCTTGGCTTCAATTTCTACCACTCACGACCAGTGCAATTATTGAGAGAGAATTTGAGATAGATATCACCCAAACTACTGTATTTCAAAACCATGGCCAATTTTTGTCTCTTTCTCTCACCACTTCTACCACCTTGATCTCAATAAAAGCGATCCAGGCTGAACATGATGCGAGAGAGCAGCAAATAAAATTAGCAATACTGAACATGTCATCACTGAATTGGCCTTATTTGTATTCGAAGTATATGATACTGAACAGCTGCCCAACCTCTGCTGCAGGCATCCAGTGATGCAATTGAACCCAGTTTTGTGTGGTCCAGTGTGATCCAAACAGAACTGGCTGGTATCTCAATCGACACATCGAAATAACCAGGAAAGGAATTTCTGACAAGAACATAACAATCTGCACTGACAGCAGACAAGTCCTATTAGCCTTGAACAACGTGTTACCTCAGGCCTAGTACTAGAGTGCCACCAAGATTTAGCCAAAGCCTCGGTAGATAATAACATTATCCTGGGGTGAGTTAAAGGGCACGACTGGAGTAAAGGTAATCGTATTACCGACTCTTCAGCCAAGGAAGAAGCTGAACTAAGAATTTTAATACCCAGTGGCACCTACGGCATAATGACTCCGACAATTGCGGAACCAGCCGAATGTTACACCCATGCTCAATCCTTGAAGAGATGGGATGGAATCAAAGGATGCAATCTTGCCAGGATCACCCTGGAAAGCTGGCGCCGAAGAAATATCCGGCGATGACCAGGAAAAATCTACGCTTGACAGTAGGATTTCTAACTAACCACTGTCAACTGAGGAAACACCTCTATAATATGGTGCTAGTGGAAACACCTCTATGCAAGATATGTGAACAGGAAGATGAGACTGTGAGGCGTGTCCTATGGCTTACACCTGCCGACATAAAGGAGATGTCACCAAGTTACATGTCCACCTTCCTAGAAAGGACAGGATGGACGATAACCAAGCAGTACAACTCCTCCGGAGGATGTATAATGGGTCACATATGGCCTAAGTGCTGTGGGCTCACACCCACCCTCCCTACTCTACAGAAACAGATGATACTGAACAGAACAAATTTTACATCAGATGTGAAAGTTCATACGATCATTCAGCCTGTCAGATATAGAAAGAGTTTTCCAAATTCCGATACGATAGTTTGTCATGCTATCGAGTAATTTATTCATGGAATGAGAATGATTTAACATCCTTCCGAATAGTCAAGGTAGTATATAAGAATAATTGACTGGAGACAGCAGTTGACCATTCTATATGAAGCCCTTGGATTTTTGTGGGGATTCGTGAAATCTGAAGTGTGAGTCGCTCAGAAATGGTTGGACCGGTTTTGAAAAGTATACCAGTGTTGAGAAAATAATTGAAAAATCTATTGTTGAAAAACTATTGTTTGATATTTGATATCTGTAAGTGAATGGTTTCCAATCTTGAACTCTGTTCCATGCATATGTTGGTAGAATTGGGAGACTTTTTCAGTCTGCTCTGAACGCCATACTTTTCCAGTATTCGCTTTTAGAATTGAGATTGAATTATAATAAGTATAACTTCCTCAAAAACGTCTTTTTTACTCTTTCATTTGATGGACACACAAAAAGTTTTGAATCTATTTTCCGAAGAGATCAAAAATGATCATTAATTTCATCGACTATTTCAAGGTTGTTTCTTTCAAAGAAGTTTCTTTCAACAAATATATTTCAAATCTAAAGGAATGAACTTTAAATTTTCAAGCCTGTCTTGGATATACCTACACAGTAGGTCGAATGGACTGACGCCTATCAAAAAACAACTACTCCCCGGGCTAATACCACGAACGGCTTTGGATTATATCCGACAGACGTCAGTGCAGGAATCTTCACAGAAAATTATCTGCATATGCAATTGGCAATACAACTGAATGAGTCGACCTTCAGTTTTGGAACGGGCACACTTGCAGACCGGTTCGGGCTCCTTAGCCACTCGTCAGTGCAAGATAATGGTCATTATATGACATAAAGTCAATGATATTCCACTGACTAATAAGAACGTTTTTCTTCCTTATTCAGAGAAATCGGGCAAATTTCGGATATGCAGTTGGTTAATACTTCGTCAACTAGATGGAATGATATTTTTGTTGTTAGCTCCAAACTTAGGACGAGGAATGAAATACTCTGGAAGAATTTCGATTTTCAATTATGAAATAAAATTGACTTTATGTCGATGACGGTCACTATCTTGCACTGACGAGTGGCTAAGGAGCCCGAAACCGGTCTGCAAGTGTGCCCATTTCAAAATTGAAGGCGATTCTTTCAGTTGCAAATTTCATATGCAAGAAATTTTCATGAAAATTCCTGCACTGACGCCTCTCGGATATAATCCAACGCCGTTCATGGTTTTAGCCAGGGGAGTAGTTGTTTTCTGATAGGCATCAGTCCATTCAACCTACTGTGTAGGTATATCCGAGACTGGCGTGAACATTTAAACTTCATTTCTTTAGATTTGTTTACTGTCTGTCTTCAATCATAGCCCACTGACTAATTGAAAATATATTGCATCTGTCAGTAATGCATGGTGCTCCTTCGAAGGTTACTATTTGAGTTTTTTTTTAAACAATTATTTTCTCCCAATGTGTACTTTTTTCAGAGTGTACGCCAGTGGAATGGAATGAATAATATATTCACAACGTAATACGAAAAACTCAACATCCAGCTAGGGATTAATACATTTGTTAAACACAAAGAAAGAAAAAGTCGCTCTGTTTGACGAGCTAAGGAGGTGCCTTGCGTTGAAAAACGTTTCGGGTAATACGAATGGGTAGCCTCAGGGCAACGGGCCATTGTACGATTCCTCTTTGGTGTTTCTATGAGAACGCCCATTATCTTTTGCTTTGGTGATTTACTTTCTCCCGATTTGTTTCGCATTATGAGATATCTTTTCAATTTTTATATAAAAGCCATTGTTGGAAAGCCGAGGATGAATAATATTTGGGGTACAGTGGGGAGATTCTATTTCCTGTATATATATTTTTCCTACGGGGGTGTATGATTTTTAAATCAATCGGTCTCTGCTCGTGAGGACAGAGGAAATCTGAGAATGAAAGTCATTTCTTTTGTAGAAAACTGAATATGGTTGGTATTAGTCACCATTTCATCTATAATTTCAAGAAGAAATCAGAAGTTGATGTTAAATCAACTTGAGATTTTCTTAAACTGAAGATTTTTTTTGTGTTTCCTTACTGGTTATTGATTTCCTTAAGACATTATTCCATTATTCCACCAAGGACTCCAATAATCAGAACAACTATCTTGACAGAGGAAATTTTGATACTTTATCCGTTTTTCATTCTCTTTTCGTTTCACTGAGAGCTGAAAAATCCAGCACGAATATTGTCCTGCTCTCTTGTTCAAGAAGGACTGAATCAGGCTCATTAGCTTGTTTGAAACCGAGGGTAGGAAATGGATAGTTTCAAAAAATAACGTAAAAGTCCTGTGGGTAGTAATGAAGCACACTTATGACCGCATTATGTCGATGATTGAATACTGAGATCGAGGTGGGCCCTGCATATAGTGTCATACCCATCACGCGACTATGGTAGACGATGATGTTGAAGACATCATCCTGTCAGACCACGATGAACCCCTCATTTCCTGACTTCAGCCCACTCGACCTGAAGTAATAAGTTGTTCTGATAATTCCGGATCTCCACTGTTGTTGAAGAAAACCACATGCATTGCCTTATTCTGTTGCCGCAGGAGAAAAGTGATATCTGCCGTTTTCATGTGGTTCGTTTGCTGAATGAAGACAGAGTTGGGTATGTGGTATAGATGTGTGTGTGTGGCATTGTTGTTCAGTGTCAAAAATGCTTCAATTTGTCTCAAACCAAGTTTATAGTTCGCTTGGAAAGCTGCCATGAAGAGAAATGCTCCGATCTCTGTTTTTTTTTAAGGTCACGAAGACGAGCCATGCGAAGTCATTTTATTACACTCCAAGCTCAGAAGTCCACGATCTTCCAGTTAGTTTTGAGAACTGTATAACCGTGAAACATACTATTTGGGAAGCCGCATTAATTTTCGGGTATACATGTCGAGTTGGAACAGCTTTTTTTGAGTTCAGTTGACTAGTAAGGTCAGTATTGAAAGCACTATGATTAACAATTTCAGTTTAGTTAGTTGTTACTGCCGTATCAACCGATCTCACGGTGGAGTTGCGATTTTCTGCAAAAACTCTCTAAGTAGATCATTGATCTGGCGATCAATGATTTATCTCTTGAAATAGTAATTGAGAATACTCTGCAGTTGCTTTTCATAATGAATATTGCATAATTAACATTTATCGGCCTCCCATCAATGATGAGCAAAGTAGGAACACATTCTTTACTCGACTCTCTGAGGTTTTATCCATAGCAACACATAACTTTGACTCCGTACTCTTATGTGGCGATCTAAACATAGATCAATCTATTAATAATTTGGTCTCGAAATTATTGAAATATCTCTTCAGTTCTTACGAGATGACGTCTCTGATGAATGAAAATACAAGAACATTTTCAACAGTAAATTATATAAGTTCTTCTGCTATTGATTATGTTGTGTCGAGTACACCTGAATCAATTGAAACCACTTATCTTGACCCGGGTCT
>NW_019296073.1:1588-12600 GCF_000500325.1 Leptinotarsa decemlineata
AAAAAATATATAAGTAAAACCTGTTCCTCTGGCGACAGCACTTTGAAAACTGAGTACGGAATCCCAGGCCAACCAGGACTGGAGTGATGAGTGGAGCGATACTACGATAGCTTTATTCTCTCTGAGTGCAATCAAATGTTCATCGGGCTGAACCATGGAGTGTACACTTCAGGCAAGTGAGCCCTAATGGAACCATAATACAATTCCCTGGGTGAAAATCCTCCGTGTACAACAACCCTATAAATTTTTTTTTAGAAACTGTCCTATACTGTCGCTAGCAAGAGAACAATGAAAAGAAAAGTGGGAAAACTCACCTTCCGTGAGGGTTTTTATCTTGTAGCAAAAAGGCGTTGGCATGGTACAAAGTATTCAAACACCAAATTGTCGTAAATGTTCAATATAGGCCCCTATCAAAAGCCAGGACGTAGTGGTTGACAATAAGATGGGTAGAACGAAATATCCACTAAGGATCATTTAACAAATTCAGGATTCGTCAGCCGAACAAAACCAGAAACACCTGTAGGGCAAACACCTGTCGTTTTCGCGAAATCTACCATCCTAACTGATCAGAAAATAATTCCTTTTCTTCTTCTTCTTTTCGGAAGAAAGGGTACTAGCGTTTTGACCTTGTCTATCTAAGGTTTTGACCTATCAATATTTGCATGTTCCATGCATGAAGGACCAATCTGAACAAAATAAAGTAATGGTATGTTTGGTTGTATCTGGTCAGACACCCATTGAAGCTAAATTGGCTACACTGACAAAAATGATACAGTCGACAGTCGAAACATCATCAAACAGCTGACAATTAAAATTAAACAGAAAATACCAACAGAAAATTTCAACTCAAAGACACTCCTTGTGAAACTTATCCATAACCAAAACATTCGAGATTAGCAATGGGATTTTTATAAGGTTTCTATGGATGAGGTTAGACAACCAACTTTTCATATCTATGTTTGTTATTTTCACGTTCGTTGAGGGTAGGTCACCACAGAGTGAAATCTATGTTGCTCTAAAACTTTTTCATTTATTTACAAAATAAAGTAGCGAAATTTTACATGCTACAAATTTTATTGACGGGTGGATGGAATTGACATATTCAACGAACTTGCCTAATTGCCTATCTCTAACGATTTCATTTTTCACTAGTGATTAATGGATATCCTAATGCTTGAAAAAACACATGCATTATGAATATTTAATACAACAGTCCTGAACAAACTGTAACTTCTATTTGAATAAAAAAAATTCGATGAGCTTCCGTGAAGTACCATAATTGGTCTAATACTTGCTATTTTCTACACACATTCACATCATCAAATCGATATACCAAATTTGAAACATCCATTCGAAATAAAAATGAAAACACAGGAAAATAAGATTCCATTTGAGAGTTAGAAATTGGAAAACAGTCAATTACTTAAAATTAAGTAAATCCTATGTTATTCATTTGTAATCGTCATATACCCATATATGAGGAAAAGAAGTACTCCCTAACTATAAGCGCTCTGATTGGTCGCAGGATCCAAAATTGCCAGAATGAACCTCCATAAGAAAATACATGGGGTTTTGATTTGGAACTGTCCTAGCTACTATACGGTGATTATACAGGAGGTGGAAGTATTAGAGCAAAGGGTCTTATCATCATTGCCAATAAATGAAGCATATGTAATATGCTTTTTCCACTCGGTTTGGTAAATCCATTTCAATGATCCTGGAAGATGTAAGGGACTATAATAAATTATTCAAAACGTGGCTTACCCAAACGAATCTGAATGCAATTTGGCGATGATGATATAACTTGCATCATTTAATCGAGTGGTAAATATACACTGGTATATTCAGATCAGAGTCCACAGAGTTTTGCTGGTATGAAAACAAGATCCTTTGTCGAATCCAATTGCATTGAAAATCATTAGTAATGATCATTTGTATTAGGTTATAAGTGCTTCATTTGTACATAATATTATTTGGATGTGAATTGTATGGAAACATGAATATTTTCATACATTGTTGAACACACTCACTTCATAAATCGAAAGACGATAAAGTCTTATGTGAGTATTATTAATGATGAGTTCATGGGCGATCTAATGTTTTTTTTTTCACTTGTTTTCAGTACAATCATGCAAAGATGTGGATGCAGTATGCTAGTGAACACTGGATCAAGGCCGAGGATCTTGCTTCATCCATCCAAAGACTGTCTTCCGAACTGAAGGCGTTGAGTGAGAATGCTGGGCATGCAACCGTTCATGATCTTAGTGTGTGCTATAATGAAGAAAGGATCGAATTGTGCCTTCGTGATATTGAGAACTACGACAGTGGTGCGGAAGTTTGCGATAAATGTCTGGCTGGGACTTTGGATTTAAAGACACGCCCGAAGAAGCCATTGTATGGCGAAACACGTGTTGCTTTTTTGTAAAAATTTTAAGTGAAAATATCATTGAAGTTTATTTTAAATACGTGAATCATCTTCGTAAGGCAATGATTGAATTGAATCTTGGGAGATTCATGTACCCTCTTCAACTATATCTATCAGAATGGATCATTCAAAAGTTCCAATTGAATTATGAAAATTGTGAGACGGTCCAGAAAATGATGAATATGAGGAAGAAATGATTTTGGATTGTTTATATGTACCAAAAATATTTTATTTATTCAATTCCCATTATATAATATTGAAAAAAAATGTATTACAGAATAAATATATAAATGAAGAGAATAGAAAAATGAATACATGCGAAGATATATTGAAAAAAAAATACAATCAATGATATAATAGTATCAATAATGTATACGTGTCAATATTTGCTGTGAACCCAGCCATCCAATGCATTGTATGTTAGAAATATGTCATGCAAAATGAGTACATATACTTTGATGTTGTTTGGAAACTTGGTCTTCCTGGTTTTGATTTTAACCTTTATATCGATATAATTGATGATTTTGTGGCATTGGTTGATGTGAACAATCGATGATGAATAGTGGATTCTCACGAAATTGCCCAAAATCCATTAGAGGTTCCTCTTGTCCTTATCATAATAACTTCTTTGAAAGTTCTCATGAGCATAAAAAGCAGAGGAATCAAGTTTATTATCAAAATCCAAATTCCAACGCTTATATGGATACACTTCAGAGTTCAAGTATACTCGAATGTTATTGATATTTGCAGTTATGAATTTTGTGATGTCCTGTGTTCTATATTCAGATTTGGTAGTACTTTGGAATCGGATGATGACAAAATGAGGTGTTTCCAAAGCGTTGGTTGTTTTTATGGCCTATATGTCTGAAGATGTTCTACGTACTGATGGAAGTTCATAAAGGTCCTACATACGATAAGCTAGCTTGATTTTTGCATTGAAACCGCTTTTGTTGATTCTATTCAGAAGTTTGAGTTTATGTTTATCATCAGGTATTATATGTCTGGTTTTCCATTCGATTTTATTAATTTCCAACTCGGCATCAATCTCACCTATATATGAGTTCTTGAAAGATCGAGCGATTATTAGAATTAGTTCTTGTTTGGCATTCAAGACACTATTGGTGTGATCTTCAGCAAAACCCGTCAAATATTTCAGTGGTAATTTTTTGCTGATTACGTGACTAGTTACATCCAAGATATCCTGTTTTTATTGGGAAAGCCCCCATCCAGTTGTTAATGAGGTGTTTGCATGCGATGACCCAAACGAGATCATACTTTTCATTGTAGATGTTATCTATGGTTTTCTAACAACAGCTACTTGTTCACCACATATTTCATAACGGATTTCATCAAAAAGGAAAGCAATTGCATTATGCATTTATGTAAGTGAAACTTCCAGGTATATCAAGTATAACATCTTGATTATTGATAGCAATTCGAATTTCATTTGAATTCCTAAACAGTGGTGATCCATATGGTTTATATGTGTGCTCATGTAAACTTAAGAGGGAATGATCGAGCACTGGTTTATCAAATATATTCAACCGTTCATTGTTTGTTTCGAGCACGATTGTTATCTCCTCACTTTTAATTCAATCGATTCCAGGAATTTGAGATCTTTCACAGACAGAGCGTGTTGTGCTAATTGTTTAGCATACATTTGTGGAATGAGCTTCTTTCTAGTCGAGCATTCCTTTTGTCTATTATAACGAAAAGACATTATTAAAAGTTATTTGATTTTTTTCAGTTCCAAAATAATGAAAATTTCTTCATCACTTCCAAAATCGACAAAATTATTATTTCGATCTGAAATACGCACTGTGATGTTGTGAATCAACTGACGACCTTCTGGATTGATAGGCATATAACTAATCTCATTATTTAGATTTGTTTACTGCCAGTCTTCAAACATAGCCTACTGACTAATAAGAAAGTTTTTCTTCCTTATTCAGAGGAATCGGGCACATTTTAGATATGCAGTTGGTTAGTACCTCGTCCACTAGATGGAGTGACATTTTATTGTTCGCTCCAACTTAGGAAGAGGAATGAAATACTCTGATAGAATTCCGATTTTCAATTATGGAATATCATTGACTTTAAGTCGATAATGGCCACTACCTTGCACTGATGAGTAACAATATTTATACTTCTGATGCACTGTTTGGAACCTTTGGTGTAGTAATGAATATTTCTGGAGTGTTTTCCCAGCACCAAACCGTTATTTTGACACCTCGACACTTGTTTCGATCACACTTGTCGAGGTGTTAAAATAACGCTTTGGTGTTGGGAAAAAACTCCAGTAATATTCATTTATACTTCTTTGTTTCGACATTGTTTTGTAGATGTTTGGGTAACTTTTTCCCATTTATATGCAATCTCCTGTGCAGCACATGCAAGAACCACTACCTTAGGCATATTTGCAACCACTATTTTATCCATTTTTGGCAAGATGTGATATTTTGAATGTATCCCAAGCGAAAACCCTATCCCCTTAATTGCCTCTCGATCTAATGTTGGAGTTGCCTCCATTTTGTTTCGAAAATGATTCACAAAGAAACTTCAAGCACAAGTGACTACAGAAAACTCTGTTGAATATCTGTTGACCATTATAGTTATATTTTAATTCCATTGGTGGGAGTATATCTCCGAAACTATAGAAATATGTGACTTCCCTTCCACATTTCTTGTATGTCACTCAATGTGTTCCCGAGGTTCATTTATTCCATCTAAATTGACAATAGCTGTCTCATACAGTTTCGATTCCATAGAGCGTAATATGTCACGCATAGAAACACCACGAAAGAGGGGAATTTGCAAATTCTGTACATAATTATCAAAATCGATATCGGTGAAATGCCTCAGAGATAGAGAATTAAGTAGTTTTTTTATTTGTGTGATTACAATGGTTTGTATGATTTCAAATATAATCCCAATCCTTCACGATAAGGTTCAAGATATATTCCACTGCCACGTTTATCTAATGCGACAGCCTTCATTTTTTTATAATGGTGATTGGCCTCAGTCAGAGCTGATCTGCTCGCTTTTGCCGAATTCACAGCCTTGGTAATTCCTGCAGCTGTACCTGCTAAACTTCCGAGTGCGGAAAGTCCAGCAAAAATTGGTATCAATGTCAATCCCATCAATTTTGGGAATTTGAATTATTTGAGGTGTGCGAATTTTTTCCTTTCCACCGACAACTTTTAGATGTTTACGTGCCGCTTGCAATGTCACAGTGATAGCGTTTTTTCTATCAGTTGTCACAAACTCATCCTCACCAGCTGTTTTTAACACTTTTCGCACTTTATTAACCACACCAGCACCAAATGCAATTCCTTGATAGTTTTCTCTTTGCCTTCCTCTTGTTGGAACTATTATAGCCCATACCTAAATGTCTATTTGCTTTCATAATATTGGTAACCAGTCCTGTATCTGTAGAGTAGGGAGGGTGAGTGTAAGCCCACAGCACTTAGGCCACACGTGACCCATTGTACATCCTCACGAGGAGTTGTCCTTCTTGGTCATCGTCCATCCTGTCCTTTCCAGGAAGGTGGACAGGTCACTTGGATACATCTCTTTTATATCGGCAGGTGTAGGCCAAGACTCGCCGAACACACACTCTCTTATTGACGATAACTCCGGGCACTCTCGTAGGACATGCCTGACAGTCTCATCTTCCTATTCACACATCCTGCATAGAGGTGTATCCAGTAGCCCCATATTATGGAGGTGTTTCCTTAGTTGACAGTGGCCAGTCAGAAATCCTACCGTTAAGCGTAGATTTTTCCTGGTCATCGCCAGATATTTCTTCGGCGCCAGCTTCCCAGAGTCGCCTAGGGTGATCCTGGCAAGATTGCATCCTTTTATTTCATCCCATATCTTTAGGGATTGAGCATGGGTGTAAGATTTGGCTAGTTCCGCAATTGTCGAAGTCATCAGGCCATAGGTGCCACTGGGTCCTAAAATTTTTAGTCCAGCCGCTTCCTTGGCTAAAGAGTCGGCAATATGATTACCATTAATCCTGTCGTGCCCTTTAACCCACCTCAGGATAATGTTATTATCTACCGAGGCTTTGGCAGAATCTTGGTGGCACTCTAGTACTAGCCTTGAGGTAGCACATTGTCTATTCAAAGCTAATAGGACTTGTCTACTGTCAATTCAAATTGTTATGTTTTTGCCAGAAATTCCTTTCCTGCTTATTTCTTTTGTGGCGATTGAGATACCGAGCAGTTCTGTTTGGACAACGCTGGTATTTTTCCATTCCCCACTCAATCCTTAGGCTTAGTGATCTGGAGTATACTCCACATTCTGAGCCTCCTTTGGTTTTTGAGCCGTCTGTATATATATACAATATATGCGTATTGCAATTACAGTGATGCAATTGAACCTGGGTTTAATTGCATCACTGGTTGCCTGCAGCAGAGGTTACGCAGTAAGTGCTTCTCGCCATAGGCTCAGCCTAAATTGACCCATTCCTACTTCGAGGTTTACACCAGCCGTACGCAATCGTAACATGGCCATTAACGCAACCTCCTTAACGTACAGGTCCAGAGGGGTCAGACCCGTAATTAATTCCATTGCCGCGGTTGGTGTTGTTCTCATGGCTCCATACGTCAACATAGGTCTTATCATTGCCGTGTAGATCCAGGTGACTACACGGGGTGAGAGATCCCATGCGCGTCCCACTGCCCTCCGACATTGCTCATAAGCCATATATGCTCGTTTTTCTCTACTCTGTAAGGTGTAGTCCATCCTAGCTGGTTTGGGTATAAATACTACTCGTACTTCTCTCCATTTACTGGGAATATACCTCAGAGCTAGAGAGGCTCTGAATATTCCAACCAGGTGCGACATAAGAATATCCAGTCCCCATTGAAGTAGGGCTGGTCTTATACCGTCAGGTTCTGGTGACTTGAAGAGGAAAAAGCCCGGTATGGCCATGAGGGTGTTGTTGGTACTTCCGTCCAGTTCGTCTTTTCAGGAAAGACAGAACCTGGGAAGTGAGTTTCCATAAGAATCTCAGCACTCTCTTGGAGGTTGGCGGGTTTGTCACCATTTTTCCTCGTCAGGATGCCGATACTCTTATGGTGGTCATTTGAGAGTGCCTTTTGTAGCCTAGAAGCTAGTGGGAAGTATTTGACTGCCTCACAGTAGGCTCTCCAGGCCTCTTTTTGTTTTGTCTGCAAATTTTCATGAACTCTCTGAGGGTGGCTTGACATATACCCTAGTCCTCTTAGAGTCTTGTACGTTTTGCCTTGTTAAAGGTCGTTCTCGCTGTCTTTTTAAGGTGTTCCAGTTCAGGGCATCACCATGTGTTGGTTGCGCCATCTGTTTGAACCAACCTCATCGGCAAGGTTTATTTTGTTTTGGATAGATACCGTGTACCTTTCCAGTTCTTCATTATTGCCAGGAGTTTCCCGCAGAGCTCCTATTAAGAGTCGATTGTAGAGAGCTACATCCGTCCTCTTCGGGTCACGGGATTTTACAGTGGTCCTGAGTTCCTGGCTTACCGTATAGGTCAAGCAGCGGTGTTCTGACAGAGCGAGGCTTTGGTAAGCTTTGGGGGCTTATCCACACTGACGACCGCAAGTGATGCCTCCTCCCACGGCCTAATATTCATTGTGGCTTTCTTCAGACACTCTAGCGTCACGTCGTCATCGCAGACCACTCTGATAATTTCACCGGAGTATGTCCACGACTTAAACGTGGGCGGTTTACTGTTGCTGCTGGAGGGAGAGGAGATGATCTTGTCCAGCTCCTCCAGCAGTTGTTTTTTGATGAGACTCTCCCTTTCTGCGGTAACCTTACCGTATGGGTTAGTCTCATCTATGATGGAAACCTTGAGATGTCTCAAGGCAGCCTTCACGAAGGTTTTGGAAGGTGCAACGACAGTAATGTCGCTGCGCGGCTTCTTCACCCTTCTTGGGGTTTCCTCGTGGATGTGCTCACGTGAGGGCGCGTTCTTGCAGGGGCAGCCGGTTCCTTGCCTTTTTTCAAGGTGGAGTTCTTGGTGCCCGCCGCAAGAAGTGTCCTTGCTGTTGGAGGTGGAGTGGAAGAGTGCACTGCCATTCCTGCCTCTTTCGCTCTCTCCCTCTTTTGGGCCTCGGCGCCGCAAATGTGCTCACGCCTTGGCCTTTGTGTTGCGTCACGAGGTGATCTGCTATGTCCAGCCTCATTCTGAGCGGAAGATTGGGGTGGACATTTCTGTTCATTTCCAGTTACCGCCATAGATTGAGGTGAGCATTTTTGTCCAGCCTCGGGATTCGTTGTTTTTTTTATTGGATCCATGTGTGTTCCCACGAGTAGCAAGGAAATAGTTGGTCACCTCTGGCAGATCCCCGCATTACCAGAGGAAGGCTGATTACAATGAGGTTTCGCCCGGTTCCCCAAAGAGATCGTTCGTAAACGCATATCACCCTGCAGCCATTCAGCTGTCGGCACGATTCCTTACACCTTAGCTTGGGTAGGCTTGTCCACGGTGGCATGTTTCGCAGTGGCTTTTAGGGAGTTTTGATTCCCCTCACCCTACTTATTTCTGCCACTGACCAGGAGTCCGGCGATCCCGTCCATAAGGCCACGATGGCTTCCCGGACAGAGCCCCCAGTCCCCTGGCCGTTCCCCTATCTGCCACCTGGGGATAGATAGATAGTCCAACCCACGGGATTGGTAATCAGTATGGCGGCTGCTCTTTCCCCAATATTTGTGTCCTTCTGTTTAACCCTATTCCAAGCGGCGTATTCTAGTTCTCTG
Source organism: Leptinotarsa decemlineata (assembly GCF_000500325.1). Taxonomy (NCBI): domain Eukaryota; kingdom Metazoa; phylum Arthropoda; class Insecta; order Coleoptera; family Chrysomelidae; genus Leptinotarsa; species Leptinotarsa decemlineata. The sequence goes on from NW_019296073.1 coordinate 10,761, forward strand.
TCTGCTATGTCCCAATGTGAGATCTGATGGATGATTCGAATATTGAATGTCGTGTTCCTTGCATGCAATATCAAATTTATTAATTCCAGGATCGTTGCGAGCTAAACGTTCATTCCGTACGTACCGGGTCCACAGTATTGATAACCTCTAAAGCAAATTCAAATCCAAGATAGAGTGGATGTAAACATTGACATGCCCTAGGCACGTGATATTGAAAATCTCAAGAATTGGCCAGGGTCGTATTCAGAACCAACATCTTGTTGATCGCAAATGCTATGTCATACTTAGGAAAACTTTTTTATAATAACGAGTGAAATGCACAAGTTTTACAGTTTAACGGGAAAAATGCAGACAATTCGTGTAATATAAAAAGATTTTAATTGGATTTTTCACAGCACACTCAAGCATTATATGAAAAGATACGTAATTATTTCTTTATTGATAATTTCTATTTTATGTAAAATCAAAAGGAATATTAATCAAAATTATTCAACTGGATGAATTTGTCTCTTCATCAGTAGTGTCAATAAAATCACTTCTTTCATCTCAACACTCAAATGTCTTTTTTTGGATCGTTTCCTGGCTGGACTCAGAGGATAGCTCACAGTGTCATCAGCAGTGTCTGTACAGGACATCTTGGAAAACAATTTTAAACAATATACTATAACGCACGCCACACAAAGACGCAAACGACTGATTACAACCCTGTGCTGGTATGGTTTGAATGGGCAGGCATTGTTAACACATGGCCCACTACTTTCATCATCAGTTCGAGGACTCATTATTGGACCTTCAAATTGTGGAAAGACCAATGCAATGATATCACTAACACATCTACAAGGATTGCGATTCGCAAATGTATATCTCTATTCGAAATCACTCAATCAACCCAAGTATCAATTCCTGTTAAATGTGTTGGAACTATAAAAGGGCTAGGATTCTATACGTTCAGCAATAATACAGAAATAGTGAAACCCTACGACGCTAAACCAAATTCTGTTTTCATTTTCGATGATATGATATGTGAAAAGCAGAATGTCATAAAATCATATTTCTGTATGGGACGTCATAAATATGCTGATTGTTTTTATCTTGCACAGACATATGAATGAGTGCCTAAGCAATTAGTGCGTGATAATACAAATTTTATCATAATATTCAAGCAAGATGAGACGAATCTTCACCATACTTATTCAGATTATGTGTCACCCGATGTGACATTCAAACAATTTCAATTAATGTGTGTTAAATGTTGAGAGGACCAATATGGATTTCTAGTCGTTGACAAGGAAAGAAAAATACTTGAAGGTAGATATTGCAAGTTATTAGATAGTTTCGTATATCCATGATGCTGCTATTCAACTTCAATCGATCATTGGATTGCATAGAGGCCACTTCAGTGAATTCATGTATAATAACAAAAGAAAACAATATGAAGACAAAAAATGGTTCTGTAGCTGAAAATGAAAGCAATGGAATGAATTTGAAACGTCAACTAGTTGAGACTACAGAAGCTGTCAGACAAAAATTCAACTCAACTAAGAATGGTAATATTGAAAATCGTATGGCATTGGAAAAACTGTATGAACACATAACGAAACCATTGAATGTTTTATCATCAAATGCTACTACATCGAAAACATCGCAGTTATCCAACAACCGCACCAGCTTCTCAGGGTCGATCAGGGTGATCCTGGCAAGATTGCATCCTTTGATTCCATCACATCTCTTTGAGAATTGAGCATTATATAAATAATCTTATACATGTTTAACCTTCTCCGTCAGTTTATATGTTCAATTTATTGTTTTTAACTCATTTTTACTGTGAGTATGATTTGTA
>NW_019296074.1:0-13804 GCF_000500325.1 Leptinotarsa decemlineata
AAGAACAAAACTCAAGCACTACAGGAAAATTCTTAAGGCGCTCTTAGATTCAGAATTTTCTTTCATTCATTGATTTCGATGAAGCTTTGTATGTGTACCGAAAGGAAAGGTACCTTTTTGTTCATTTAATCTTCATTCATTTTCAGTAAATTATAGAAAATAATGGTTCTGGGAAAGACAGGGGAACCACAGAAACTGTAGTCATCAACTTGTGTATCGTAAAGGGAATGAGAAATAGATTTATTTTGTAAATACTTGAAATAAACTACCCAAGTAATAATCTACAATAAACAATGATTTATTGACACGGTTAAATAAGGTAAATTAAAAAAACAAGGTTACAGTGGTTTACGGTGGCTTTACGGTGTTTTTATATTTATGATTTCATAAACTATCCGCATTTATATTGTAAAACTCACATTGGTTCTCTGAAATCCATTATTTTCATTATAGTTTCGAATGTAGGGTACATATGCAATTTCTTCAATGTATGCTAGAAATTCATTTGAAAGTTTGTTGGTCGCAAATCTACAATGACTGAATCATAACATTTTTGAAAGATTGCACCCTCACATCGTTTTTGAAGTGATAACTTTTTATGGGAGGGTAAACCGCTTCGTTACATAACGCGTTACAGCTCCAGTCTGTCACGCATTCGTCAGCGGAAGGCAGGATCCTCCTCTCTCGTCGAACAAACGGTCAATGTTTAGTGTAGACATATACTGTTAACAGTATTATAAAAACCCTAACCAGGAAGTACGTAATATTCTTTTATTATGTGAAACGTGGCATGAAAATGATGATACTAATGTTGTGTATGTTCACTATCAGTATCATTCATATAAAAGTAACAATTGGCTCATGGTAGCTATAATATATGTACATACACAAAATAATCAATAAAATATTTCCATCATAAATAATCTTACTTTAATTATCATATTGATATACTTGAAATTTAAGTAATAACCTGAGCTTTTCTCAAGTTGAACAAGTTGAATAACTGAAGTATATCTAATAAAATAATCACAGAATCACAGCAGAACGAGTACGTGATAAGCTGATTAATGTGTCGTTTACTACGGAAAAAATTTAAAATCATTTATTGAACATTGAATCGAATTCATCTCCTGGTTTGGATGGTATCAGCCCCTTTTTTCTCAAAAAGTTTGCCGAAACTCTATGCTCTCCGTTGTCAACAATCATGTCAGTCTCTTTCGCAAAATCTCGCATCCCACGGGCTTGGAAGAAGGCATCTGTCACCGCTACTTTCAAAAAAGGCGATAAATTCAATCCAATTAACTACAGGCCCATTAGTCTTTTATTCGTACCTTCCAAAGTAACGGAATCCATCATCGTAGAAGGTATGTCGGAATTTTTAACAAAAAACGCAATCATACCACCAGAACAACATGGTTTCGTCAAAGTTAGATCAACCCCAGCAATCTACTACAGTGGATGAACGATTGGACTACAGCTTTTGATAGGAAAATACCGACAGATATTGTTTATCTTGACTTTGCCAAGGCTTTCGACAGGGTCCCAGTGAGAAGGCTAATGCACAAACTTGACACACATGGTATTCGACGCCAACTAAACCTATGGATTGAAAATTACACAAGCCATGAGTGGAGTTCCCCCGGGGATCTGTTCTTGGCCCGCTCATCTTCGTTGTTTATGCAAGTGATCTTGCTCTTCACATAAAGTCCAGCAAGTTGTTTTATGCCGATGATACTAAACTGTATGGAAATGCCTTAGTCGAACATCATTCCCTACAAGAAGACCTCAACTCAATTAGTCAGTGGTGCGAGGATTGACTTCTACCTCTCAATGTCGACAAATGCGTCGTACTTTATCAAAGAAAGAACAATTCACTTCATATGTACACAATAAGAGGTTAATCGTTACGTACAGTGTCCTCACATGTAGACTTGGGAGTGACTATTAATAATGACTTAACTTGGTCCGAACATATAATATCCACATGCAAACGCGCAAACACACTGATTTACCTCATCCGCAAAACGTTCCTCCATCTATCACATTCAAGTTCCATAAAACCCTACAAAACCTACGTTCGTCCAATCATGGAGTATGCAGGTCCAGTGTGGTGTCCTGTTCTGTGCGTCCAACCTATCCTGAAAGACTGAGGATGACACAACTGCTAGCTTTTGACCAACGTCGACTCCGTTAGGACCTCATCATATCTTTCCGTATGCTAAGTATAACTATGCTAATCAGAAAGAACTTTTTGTTTTCAACAATGATTCGCGGTTACGTGGTCACACACTCAAATTAAAAAAGGAAAAATTCGCAACGAGGCAGAGACAATATTTTTTGGTGAATCGCATTTTCGAAACATGGAATAACTTACCCAACTTACCATATATTAATTATTTTTCTTTTTTTTTGCATGCATTGTATCAACTTGTTGATATCCTTCGTTTTTAGACTTACATAGGACTTTGTCCTCAGCCTTTATTTATATGTAATAATAATAATAATAATAATAATTCGAGTGCTTTCACCTATCTCTTCTTCTCTCTCTCTCTCTCTCTCTCCGCTTCATTGGTTTTAGCGGGAGATGACCATTTGGCGGGAGTTGGTCATTTTTCGCTTGATTAGAAGTTTCCATATGTTACGTATCTCTACGCTAGCTTGTCCAACAACGCATTTAGTCCCAAATTTTCATGGTTCTCAGTGGGATTCAACTAATGCAATGCAATCATTCATCTCTGTAGGTTCTGTGAATCAAATTTCTAGACTTATCAACATTTTCTTCGATTCTGGATCCCGATTTCTTATTATTGTTTTTCGAGTTTACAATTCCCTAATAGTATAAAGAAAGATAAATATCGATAAATATCATATGTGATGGGATGGGTCTATACTTGATAAAAATTCATGATGATCTGAATAAGTGAGATTTTTAACGATTTACACGTGTTGCTTTCTAATACAGAAATGATTATGTTATTTTTTCTATACATTCTATCCAGTTTCTCTATCTTATTACGTATTCAAAAAACTCACTTCAATGTCAAGTATCTCGTAAAAGTTAATAAAACTGCGACACGTGTTTCGCTATACGATGTTATCCTCATGAGGCAACTAACCATCTCAAGGGTCAACAAATCTTGAACTTTTCGTCAAAATAATTTTGTATTGTTTACACTATAGTTACGATTTGTTCAACCATAATAATCAGAAATCAAAACAGAGTTTTGATGAAAAAATTACATAAGAGATAATTATCAGTTCCGAATTCAGGATTTGTTTTTTGTGATATTGAGAGAATAATCGTTCATATTCTCAATAAGTATACTTTTTATGTACTTCGAATCAATTAATTTAGAACTGTCTCCTGAAAATATACTTCTTTCAATTCATCCTTAAGAAAGTTTCATATATTTACAGTCGATCTAATTTGTCTTTGAATGCTTAATCTATATTCTTCATCTTCTATAGGTATTTGGACATTTTCAAGAATTCTTTTAGATAATCTTCAAATGACGACAAAAATAATCAACGAAACATTGAAAATAACATTATGAACAAAGAATACGACACAAGGTCTTCCTTAATTAGGAATTTTCACAGTATATTTCTGCGTATAGTGGGAATAAGTCAAAATATCGCATTTTTGTATTAAGTCATATTCGTCGACAATAACTGCAGATGCATGACTGTGTAAAATCACATAAGTCAAACACGAAACATAAATAGATTAAAAATGATTGCGTATACACACATTAGTTGAAATGTTATGATTACGGTGGGTATAATAATATAAGTCGGACTAATGTAGTTTCATAAGTGAAAAATCACGTAAGTCTGACTTGAGTGATTTTTGAGTGATTTTACGCTTAACGTGTTTAGCGTGAATTTTGTGTTGTAGTTTATTCAGGTGTTTATCAGTGTTTGTATAAGTGGTACGCAGGTACTTTCTATACCTATTTTTGAAGGTGCAACGATGAGTACTGGAAGTAGAAAACTTGTGGAATTAGCTCGCAAACGAAGAGAAGTTTAGAATGACGGTAAGCTTTCTTTAAAACATTTGTGTCGGGAATGGTTATGCATGTTTTAAACGGTTTAATGTTCATTCGAGAGGTATTTTGAACGACGATGAACTTTTTTCAAAACAAATGGTTTATTGTTACTGGAAGAGATGTTTACAATCACTCGAAATTTATTACCAGGAATGAATTTGCACATATTTTCAAATGGTTCATTTCTACTGGGAGATTGACAAAGTAATATTTTTTCAGAAAACGAGTTGAATAAATGGATGACGGGAGGGGACGTGCACCTCCTTCATCCAAATTCTCCAAAGAAACAATGAATAAGTTTCGTATACATTTATTGTCATTTCCTACACACGACAGCCATTTCACGAGACGAGAAAATGATAGAAAGTATCTAGCGTCGCACTTGACAATGAAAATGATGTACGATCTTCACCGAATATCCACATGGAGTGTCTTATCGCTGTTACAGTCAAGAATTTCATACTTTTAGATTAGCGATTAAACCAAGGAAATTGGATTCTTGTGATAAATCCGACAAATTCAAACTGAAATTAGATCTTGCTACAGATGTTATGTGTGAACTCACTATTGAGACAGACTACCATTTATTTTTAGCCGATGAAACGTATAAAAAAAGCAAGAGATACACAAGTAACAAAGGAAAAGAAAATGTCCAATGTTCAACGTTAGATTCACAGCAGTACTTGACTACACCATTCCTGTCGAATGCAATTGCGTTTTACAAACGCCAGCTTTGGATCTACAATTTAACAAGTCACGACAACGAAACTAACCAAACATTTGCTACATGTGGCATGAGGCTACTTACTGCAGGTCGTGGGGCCAATGCAATAGCTTCATCTATTTTCAAACATATCCAAAATCTACCGAATTGCATATACGTGCCGAGAACAGAACAAGAACTCGTTTGTAGCGGCGATGCTAACGTTAGCTTTGCAAAAGTGTCCAAGAATTCGCACAAATGAACATAAATTCATGTTGTCTGGATACTCACATAAGGAAGTCGATGGTGATCATGCTGTATTTGAAAGAAAAAACAAAAAAACAGTTCTTTGATAGGCCATCTCCATAATTGGTATCAGTTGGTCCGATCGTGCGGTCCTAGATTTTTGGTTATTGAGATGATCCAAGAAGACTTTTTAGAATTCTCAAATATGTTGAAAGGTATATTAGTGAAAATAAAAAAAAGACATTGCACACAACGATTTTAAGTGGCAACCTGTGCATACCTTAAAGTACAGCGAACAGTTTGGTATCATCCAATTTAAAACCAGCTTAGATGATTATGAACCATACCAGGAGGTATCGTTTTTGCGGCAGAAAATATCCGCGAAATTGTTAGCTGATGGTGTCAACGTCCCAAAAATTAAAAGTACGTTATTATTAATATCTAAAGAAAAGAAGGCTAATCTGTTGACCCTACTAGAGTTTATTCCACCTGTGTTTCATCCGACTCAACTGTATCAACAAATCCAGATTTGAATGAGATTGGTGCTGACAAAATTAATAAATGTTCTGAACACTAAATTTTCAAATGTTCAATTGAAAAACTGCGATTTTTGTTATTCCAGTCTGGGAATTTTATTATTTTAGTTCTTATGACTTAACTCACTTACTTTTCACTTACTTTTTTCTGGTTGATTCAATCTAAGTAGAAGGCGTTTTTTTGTTTTTTACTATGTGACAGATCACGTTAGTCAATATTATACAACTGTTTCTCGTGGCAGATGCAACAAGTCAATCAAATATCAATACACTTTGTTGTGTATTTTGTTTGAAATCTGTGAACTAAGTGTAAAATGCAAAAATTTTCAATTCATCCAATATGCAATATGTTGTTTTATTTTTGAATAAATCAGTTTTTATCCCCTCCTGAAAAGTGGACATTTTTGACATATGTGCTTATTCCCTCTATACACTGATTTATGACTTCACAGATTTTGGTTAGTAATAAAAAAAACGTAATAGAAATTATTTTTTATTGACAAATTCGGTGTACCTATTATCAATCAAAATAAACATAGCGATAACTTTTCTAACAATAAATTCTGAAAAAAAGGTTGGTTGGCTGACGGGATCAACTTTTTCTTTAAAAACAATTGTTTCGAAACTGACGTTTCGAGTAATAGTGTGTAAAACTATCAATATGTTTTATAGTGAATAAAAACAAAAACTTGCCTGCCATACCAAAAAAGAACTGAAAAATATCAAATCAAATATCAAAGTCACGATCTACAATCACCACGTGTAACTTAAGCTCAACAAATAATTATTTGGCGGCTCTTTATCCTTTGCGCGCTATTGAAGCGTTGAAGGGAGCGATAGACAGGCTCCGCCTATATGTGGCTAAAGCGTTAGGACAGTATGTGTCCTAGGTGTTCCTAGGCATGGCAACATTCTCCAGTACGAGAGGCGAAAGTTGGGTAGACATAACAGTTACGGACGGGGTGCAAGTAGACGAATGGAGAGTGCTAGCAGAAGAGACGATCAGTGACCACAGAATGATTGTGATAACCATAGCGGATGGTCCTCAAAAGCGCGTGAGGAAGATAATGAATGTGGCCAGTGCGAATTGGGACAGGATGGACAGAATCCTGTCTCGATTCGAACTGGGGGATGTGAATAGGAGAGAAGGTATAGAGAGAGAGGCAGAACGAATGCAAAGAAAGCTACAGGACGCATGCAAGAGGACAATTCCCCGGATCACTAGACCAGTGGAAAGGGAAAATGAATGGTTGAGTGACAGACTAGAGACAATGAGAAAAACTGTACGCAGAGTACGAAGGGAGTTTCAGACCTCCCTGGGACAAGCGAGAACGGAAAAACTGGGGATATATAGGGATATATAGGGGACTAAGGAACGAGTACAAGAGATGAGTGAAGGAGGCGCGAATAGAATGGGTGAAGGAGAAAGTGGAGAGAGTACAACAGGATGTTAGAGGATAAAAGGGCTGGCGAAATACCCACCTCGGTGAGAAGGACCGACGGCTCGTACACCGGAGGGGTTGAGGAGACGAATAGGTACCTCCTCGCGCACTACTTACCCCGGGACGATGAACGGTTGGACTCCGAAGGAGGGTGAGGAGGGCACAGGAAGCCTACTGGGGCGAAGTCGAACCGGAGTTCACGCTGGAGGAGATCCTGGTGGTCTCCGAAGGCCTAGAAGCCGGCAAGGCAGCTGGTTGCGATGGGGTTCCTAATGAGGTCCTGAAGCGATCAGTAAAAACCCTAGGAGGACAAATGGTTCAGATCTTCAACCAATGCCTGCGAGAGGGGTACTTCCCGGAGGTATGGAAGAAAACCAAGATTATGTGCTACCGGCTCTCGGCAGAATCCTTGACAGACTCCTGAACGGTAGACTACAGTCTTGGTGTGTGAAAGAGGATCACTTCTCGCTGAACCAATATGGTTTTCGTGCGGGAAGAGACACGGTGATGGCAGTAGAGAAGATGGTGGAGTGCATCAAAGAGAATAAGAGGCAAGGGTGGCACAGCTTGGTAGTTGCGTTGGATTTATCTAACGCTTTCAACTCAGCTTGGGCCCCAGCCATAGTAAACAGTATGAAAGGAATGGGTGTTCCTGGAAATATGGGAGAACTATGCATGAGTTTCATAGGGAACAGGGAAGTGATGAGTGGGGGACTGACAGAATCCGTGGACAGAGGCTGCCCACAGGGATTGAGCCTGGGCCCCAAGTTATGGCTCATCATCATGGAAAGATGGTTTGAACGGATACGAGAAATGAATGAGCGAGAATGAGGGAGTTTCCTATGAGCAGCGTGTCGGAGCTGACATCGTGTGGGCACAGGCTTACGCAGATGATCAGATACTGATTGTGGGAGGACCATCCGTGAAGGTTATAGAGAGGAAATGGAGCATGGTATGGGAGGCATGTATGGAATGGGAAGATGAGGCGTGGGTTAGCTACAAACATAAAAAGACGGAGTGTATGTTTGTAGCAGCAAGGAAGGTGAAGAGACCACCTGTGGTCAGAATGCATGGAAAGGTAATTGACGTGAAGGAGAATGTCAAGTACTTCGGGATTCTGGTTGATAGAGGATTTCTATTTATCGGCCACATAAAAGAGGTACGTATGAAGATGGCCATAATGGCGGGGAGAATGAGGAGATGGACTGGAAGGGATCTGAATGTAAGAAGAGAGTGCGTCAGGATAATTTACGAAAGAGTGGCAAAACCCGCACTCTTGTACGGGGTCTGGAGCGAGTGACACCAGGATAAAGCGGCAGATACTAGCCGCGCAGAGACCCTTTCTGTTGGTGATAAGTGGGGCATACAGGACGACAGCCACTGCTGCAATAACCGTACATGCCGGGGTAGCCCCACTCAACAGAGAGGCGGCGGCTAGATATCAGGAATGGATGGAGAATGGAAGGGAGAAAAATAGGGCAAGAGTGACAGAGAAAGAAAGGGTCTTCCCATGGAACGCCGGAAGAGTACTGGAGGAATGTGAAAACATGACTGAGGTATATGTGGACGCCAGTGGAACAAATGACGGAAGGATGAGCGTAGGATGGGCCCATAGAGAACGGAATGGATGGCAACAGGGAGGAGAGAGAGTAGAAGGGATGAATGATATAAATGAAGTGGAAATGGCAGCGATTGAGAGAGTGATTGAGAGGAGTAAAATAGATCGAATAAGAGTGGTCAGTGACTCGAAAGTCGCAGTCAACATGCTACATAAGGCTCGACCAAACAACAAGCGAGCAGTGTGAATATTCAAGAAAATTGAGGATCGACAAAGAAGAGGAAAAAAGGTATGGATAGAATGGAGAAAAGGGCATGATGTAAAGAACGAAGGGAATGCCAGAGCGCATGCGGAATGTGTAAGGGCAGTGAATGAGGAAGAAATAGTATGGACAAGTGCGGGACTGTATGATGAGAAGGATGAAAGAAGAAGAATAAAGGAGAATATAAAGGAGAAATGGCAGAGAGAATGGGATACGAGTGATAAGGGAAGATGAACATATGAATGGTGCAGGCTGGTAAGGAGAGAAAGACGGGGGCTCAACCGGAAGGCGGTGCAGCTGATAACGGGGCACGGTAACTTCACCGGTTACCTGAGCAGATTTGGGTTAGGCCGGAAAGTTCCATGCGCTTGCGGCACTGGGGACCTCGAAACAGCAGAGCATATAATGAGAGAATGTAGGCTGAATGAAAGAATGAGATGGAGGGAGAAGCTGAGAGAGGAGATGAGAGAGAGAGGAGAGCCGCAGGTAAGAGGTAGCAATGAAGCAAACGATGAATGGGTGAGATTCATTAACGAAATGGTAGAACATGTCGTTGGCGATGAAGGAACGTAAACGCGAATAGAAAGTAAGACCATCAGTTGGCGAATGAAGGCTTAACGGCGAGTGAAGGCTGGACAAGACGACTGAACAAAACGGGACCTCTGTCGACCTACCCATATATATGAGTTCACTGAGTAAACGAACTGACTAATGCTATAGCTTTTCATAACTTAGAGTTGATTTTTTTTTGTTATTAGAGTTAGGGTCATTCTTCCTTTACCTTAGTTATTTATGTGTTTTTTCTGAATCAAGGTCCAATGTCTGGACAATGTATATTATTGTGAATGTTGTAGAGATGATGTATTACTTAGAAGAAATAAATAAAAGAAAAAGGGGGTCCGCTTTCCCCGCTTTTTTCCGCAGGTGTCAATAGGGCTCCTGCGCGGGGTGAAGGGGGTGAAGCAGAGGTTCCCTTGACGGTGGCTTCCTTAGACAGAGGGATTTCTATGCTTTATGGCCTTCGGGCTTGGTAAGCTGTGGCAACAATGATGCCTACTTCTTCTGTCCTAGGTGTTCGGACAATAGGACATAACGGGTTTTAAAGAAATGCACTGTATAATAACGTTCTGAATCTCTTCAACCCAATGTAGAATCACTTGGTTTTTCGAGGTGAAGGACTTTTGGACCTTGTCAACATTATTATATCTCGTCTTTCAATTTCTTCCGGAAAAATTCCTCAGTGCGAACCTCGATGAGTTTCTTTTTATCATTTCCATTTTCAATTCATAAGTTATATATTGTCGAACCCCAATGGTCTCATAGACTAAAATACTCGTTTTATAAATTTAGGGCTGCGAGAGCTTCAGTGCTTGACTTCAAAATTAATGAAACCTAGACGTACAAAAATAATGAATGAAAAAAGTTGCTGGGGGCCAAATCTGGAGAATACGGTGGATGCGGAAGCAATTCGAAGCCCAATTCATACAATGTTGCCATCGTTTTCATTGATTTGTGACATGTTGCATAATCTCGATGAAACACAACTTTTTTCTTCTTCAAATGGAGCCGTTTTCCACGCTTCAATAACGCTGTGCAATAGTCGCTGTTGAAGACTCAAACCTTTTCAAGAAAGTCGATGAATATTATACTATGCGCATTCCAAAATACTTTGCAAAATACTTTGCACGCTATGGAGTCGATTCACTACGTGTAGTCCACTCAGATGATGATAGTTTTGATTGTGGTGTGAAATGGAGGAGCCATGTTTCATCTATTGTCACATATCGACGCATAAATAAGGTTTTTTATGGTGGTGGAACAGCTTCAAACACTGCTCAGAATCATCAATTTGTTGTTGTTTTTGGTCGATTTTGGGCTCGCATACCCAAATACCCAAATATTCATGTACGATATATCCAACACCTCCTTTTGAAATTATTTTGTGGGCATTTTTTATGATTTCGTCAGTAACAGCCTCTTTGAGGCGTCCACTGCATGCAGTATTTTTTTCCGACAAAAGACAATGCTTCATTTACACACGAAAATCATTTTAGTTCATTTTCTTCAAACTAACAAAAGTTTTTTTACTACTACTTTACTCTTTACTTCTATTCAACAAACTAATAGTCCAACAACTGTGAAATTTGTAGACGTGTCTTTTGAAGATTAGGGTTAACCAAAACTCATTTGGATTCATCACTAGTAGCGTCATATGTGAGTCAGCCTACGAACTTCTCTAGTATAGATTGAAAATATAAATGAAGTATTCGACAATATCATGTTAAGTCACATTCTCTACCGGCAGTATTTTACTAATAAAACAATACCAACTTCTCATTAGCAGAAGCCAAACTCTTGACATTGTATTCGTGTCACGTGCCAGTATAGGAATGTCTGCAGTGTGCTGTATAATATCCGCTGTAAGTAGATCCACTATGATTCGAAAGTGCATATAGATTATAATCACAAGGAGTCACATTGTCTGCTGCATAGTTGTTCATATCTAATCCATCTAGGAAAAATTCAGTGGCAACATATAGCTTGCCTCTAAATACGGGAAAACTTATGAAATGATAAAGACTTTGTGCATTTTCTTGTTTCCTTCCGGTTTTTCATGTCCATCCAAAGTTTCTTCTCTTGTGAAGGAATTCAAGCATTGTGATAAACTCAATTGGCCAGTTCGTTGTGGTATGGGGAGAGACAAATCACAGAAAGGATCGAAGGTTACTGATGAGTATCCATCGTGGATTTTGATTTGTCAACAAATTCATCTGCAATCTTAGAGTTATATGTACTTAAATGAATCAGCCATGACTTCCGCTATCGCTCAATTTCTTGTCAATCTCCGTTAAGATCGGTTTAGGTTTCTCATTAATTCTATTAACGTCATCATGCAAGCCTTCTGAAAGATAACGAAGGAACTCCTGGGCGTCTTTATGAATCGAGGGGCAAAACTCTAAATCTCACTTTTTGAGGAGATTGTGTTCACTGCTCTATCAGATGAATCTTCTGACCACAATTCCTTGATAACTTCCACGAACTTTGATTAAAGCACCCTCCATACTAGAAATACTAGTATTGATATTTTTCATGTACTCATCCTTTTTCAAATATTCCAGTATTCATCTGGTATTTGATAAACATTGGATTAGACTGTTCATGAAACAGGTGTTGCCAATATTTTTCAAAAGATCAAGCCTAAGGGTTTTGATTGAAGAATGTATCACTGATCTAATTGTGTTGTAGCTGTTGATGATACATTCGCCACTGCGATTTTCTTTCGAGTAATCACGGATGCGATGATTCTCCCTATCATTGAACCAACGAAATGAGGACTTTGAAGTTACATTGCTTCAAACTGAATTAGATAGATTTATGGTAATCTTTTTGAATTTGTGAGAAAATCGGGAAAAGGTCAATCTGGTTACTCCATTTTGTGTTGTTTATAGGGTTCAGGAATATTGATGTGGCATTACTCCTTTGAATAGCAACACTGATTCTTTGAATTGAAAATGAATAGGCTTGGTTGTCATAGGTAGAGTTCATCATTCTTCTACCAATTTATTTCAACAATTCAAAAGCATGAGGTCCAAAAACACCAAAGGTTCAATTGTAGCAGGAAAGAAACAGTGGGAACTTAGCAAAGTTCAGTATTTCCGAAATTTTGATTTTTCTGCAATCCAGTGATACAGCTGCAATCATAGCAGCGGCATCACTGGAATAAGACGTAGCAGCAAGGTGTGAAGCTGCAACTGTGTCTACGCAGGTGAAGTCTCAAACCAGAGGTTTTCCCAAATTTTCAAGGAATTAGACCCATCCCGTCTGGACGCTTTCCATTATCTCGACTAACACCAAGGGGTTCAAGAACTGAAGGAACCGCTGCAGTGGCTAGAGCTCCTTTTATAAGATCATCAATGGAATGATGTCTTGAAAATCTGACAGAACTAAATGTACAACTCAGGACATGGTATCCATTTTCTTCTACAATGGATCCACATCTGCATTTAGGACAACACAAATTGAAGAATTTAATCGAAAACCTATCGAAATTCTAAAAGATGCATCATTTAAGAGGGTATCCAAAGAAGCCACAGGAAAAGCATTCAGCCAGGTTTTCTGACACTTTTTATTTTCGGGAAGGGTATTTTTCGTTTGAGATAACCATTAATTTTCACCATCCAAGTAATACACATCAGATATTACAGACAGAAATTTGGAAAGTATGGAGTTGATCAAATGACAAGAAATGTTATGAGGAAAGAAATGCTGGCAGTGAGAGGTACGAGACTAATCGAATACCTAAACCACCAGAGTTAACTGAGAGAGTAGCTTGACTCCAAGTGATATCTTCGAATTTATTATTGGTAATTTTTTGTAAAGATTGACGTAAATAATATGTGATGAAACACAACAGTGTGTGATTATTTATCAGAACTCATAGTGATATTATGGAGATAAGCCTACAAGACGATGATATCTTGATGGGTTCAAAAACTTCCTGTTGTCATGATTGAAAAATTTATTTTATCATTATACGTGCCCATTTTTTGTTTTAGATAAAAAATTACTTTTTAATTTTTTACAGATTCTATCAGGGATTTCAAATCAATTTATATCATATTAGACAATGAAAGTCCGAACTAATGAAATACATCACGAAAAATTGTCAACCACCTTCAAACAAACATTAGTGCTTTATTGGAAACGTTGAACGAATATTACTTCTACAATAAGATTCTTCAAAAAAATGTCATTTGAACTGAAAAAATTAATTTGTTTCTCACAATCAATTGTAATGACCATACATAAGCAGACCTGTTTCCTGATGTTACCATCTTGGTTCACGATATGTTTTTCCATGAAAAAACCCCATGCAAACTTTTTATATTGGGTCGTATGATATCACCTGAAATATATGATTTTCATGGTACTGAAGTGGAAAATGAGTTTCTGCCTGATGTCGCCAGTTGAAAGTGGCGTGAAATTCTTGGAAAAGTAAAAACAATGA
>NW_019296075.1:0-13799 GCF_000500325.1 Leptinotarsa decemlineata
GAGACATATCATGTGGACTTATTGTCTATCAACAACATATTGACGTAGTTTGCTTTGAGCAAGACACACTACGTCTCTGGACGAAGCGACTATTGCATAACATCTGTTATGTAATAGGAGGAGACTGGTCTACTGCGCCGTAATGGAAGCAAAGACCATAAGAAAAGAGAGAAGAAGAAGAAGAAGAAGAAGTATAAACACCACTCTACTGCGCCGTAATGGAAGCAAAGATCATAAGAAAAGAGAGAAGTATAAACACCAGAGATTAATAAACATTATGATTTGTCAATTGCAAGGATAAACGAAATAAATGTCGATGATGGATAAAATTGCAGATTGTTGTCGTGCCTGTTTGAAAATAGATTGTAAACTTACTTCTATAAGAATCCAGGACACTGACTCTATAAAGTTTTTGGACAAATTATTAGTATGTGTAGCTGAAGTGGTAAGTTTAGTGTTTCACAGTACATTATTTTATCAGTGAAATTCATTAACAATAGTGAATTGTCGATAGAATTATACACAACATCTTGTCATACATATTGAGACTTCAAATAATTGATAATAATTGTAATTTATTGAACAAAATTACAATTTTTCTCAGCTGGCTATCGACCGAAGTCCTTCCGCCCGTGTAACACAATGGCTTTGAAATAACATAGCTTATTTTACAGTATCAAAAAAAAATGGATATGAGGATGAACAAACAAAACAATTTCATTGATAAAGTTGTGTTCATTTTTCTAACAGTGTTTCTTTTGGGTGTCGGATGTCGTACTCTTGCATGGGGGTTTCTTGTCACAGCATACTTTCTAATGATTTCTACATTTTCGTCTTTTCTAGCAAACTTCTGAGTAAGTCTTTCATCGATAGGGATAATACCAGTGAGTTCGTACAGCAGAGGATTTGGAGGGTTGTGTTTGGGGTTATTGGGATGCCTTAATCTTGTCATTTTCCTTATAGCCGTTGTTTCAGACACTTCATTTGTTTTCAAGGCCTTTTGTTTGATATTGAGAAACAGTGGGTGCGAGTATTCAATAAGTGGCCGACAGATTAGTTTATATATTCGGTTTGCTGTTGATATGTTTGCACCTGCTCCCGGGTTTGTCGAACTTGTGAAATGTGCGGCTCTTGCAACCACTTTCTTTTTTTTTGTTGTTGTTGTGGCTGTTGAAATTTAGTTTGGAATCAAGCGTAACACCCAGGTAATCAACTGTCAATTTTGAATGTAAAATATGTTGGAAAACGTCGATTGTTGGTGAAGTTGCGGAATTCTGATGATTAAATATGATGAACTGAGACTTCGATGGGTTTGGCTGGAGCTTCCATTTATTGAACCAGTTATTTGTTATTGTTGCAAAATGTTCCAAATTGTTAATAACTTTGTCTAGCATTTGATCGTGCACAATTAGGGCAGTATCATCTGCATACCGGAGAATATATGCTTCATGTTTGAAGTGGTTGATATTCACTTGTTGATGATGATAAATATCAGAGCTGTATAAGTTATATAACAATGGTGAGAGCGGTGAACCCTGTGGAACTCCCTGTTCTAGGATGAATTCGTCTGAAAAACTACTCAGTATTTTAACTCTCAGTTGCCTGTGTTGTTCAGCTTGATTGTTTCAATGTTGTTCGTGAGAATCATGAGAGGATATATAGTAGATCTTCCTTGTCTAAATTCAAACTGGTAGCTTGGAATTTTATCATTAAACAATTGGAGTAAACGGTTTATAAAAGTTTTCAAAGTTTTTACCAATTACAGGTAGGATAGTAATCGGACGATAACTGTCTGTAAGGGAGTGATCCTTGTTTGGTTTGGGAATAGTAATTATTGTGCCCATTTTCCAATTGTCAGGTATATAATGAGTTTCAAGGCAAAATTCCTAGCTTTTTATGATATACTTGTGAATCTCATAATCCGGCTTTCTCAACATGTTTCTTGTGATATAGTCATGCCCTGGAGCTGAATTTTTTCGTTGATATAAGATTTCAAAATATTCTTCTTCATCTACATTGAATTTATTATTTTCTTGTACAGGTATCTGCAAAAAGAAGTTTTCGTACCAATTGCTCACATTTTCATAATGATTGCGGTCGAAGTTCATGTTGACGCTTTTTTTAAGTTTTTAGCAAATATGTAAGCTTTTTCGGAAGGTAACTCATATTCAATATTGTTATCTATAATATTTTTAGTATGTACTCCATCCTTTTTGTATTTGGATAATTTCCGTATTTCATTCCAATAGGATTTGCCCCTCTTTTCATGCATGGCTTCACATATTTGAATCCATGTGTGGGTTTTGTATTCTTGAATCAAATTTTGAATGTTCTTGTTAAACTTATTATTTGAAGCTTTAGACGTTGGATCTCTGTTTACTCTATATTCACGATACATGTTCCTTTTTTTCTTAAACTCACAATAAATGAGGGAAGTTCATGTGTACAGAAATTATATTTAGTTTTTGGCGTATATTCTATAATTGTTTCAGACAATTCATTACAAAAGTCTTTTATTTGTTGATGGTTGATTTCATTTCCCAAAGTATCTGTATCTGTAGAGAAGGGAGGGTGAGTGTAAGCCCACATCACTTAGGCCACATGTGACCCATTGTACATCCTCCCGAGGAGTTGTTCTCCTAGGTCATCGTCCATCCTGTCCTTTCCAGGAAGGTGGACAGGTCACTGGGAGACATCTCCTTTATATCGGCAGGTGTAGGCTAAGACTCGCCGAACACACACTCTCTTATTGACGATAACTCCGGGCACTCGCACAGGACATGCCTGACAGTCTCCTCTTCCTGTTCACACATCCTGCATAGAGGTATGTCCACTAGCCCCATATTATGGAGGTGTTTTCTTAGTTGACAGTGGCCAGTCAGAAATCCTACTGTTAGGCATAGATTTTTCCTGGTCATCGCCAGATATTTCTTCAGCGCCAGCTTCCTAGGGTCGCCCAAGGTGATTCTGGCAAGATTACATCCTTTGATTCCATCCCATCTCTTGAAGGATTGAGCATGGATGTAACATTTGACTAGTTCCGCAATTGTCGAAGTCATCAGGCCGTAGGTGCCACTGGGTCCTAAAATTCTTAGTCCAGCCGCTTCCTTGGCTAAAGAGTCGGCAATGCGATTACCTTTACTCCTGTCGTGCCCTTTAACCTACCTCAGGATAATGTTATTATCTACCGAGGCTTTGGCTAAATCTTGGTGACACTCTAGTACTAGCCCTGAGGTTATATGTTGTCTGTTCAAGGCTAATAGGGCTTGTCTGCTGTCAGTGCAGATTGTTATGTTTTTTCCAGAAATTTCTTTCTTGGTTGTTTATTTTGTGGTGATTGAGATACCAGCTAGTTCTGTTTGGACCACGCTGGTATTTCTTCCCATTCCCCACTTAATCCTTAGGCTTAGTGATCTGGAGTACATTCCACATCCTGAGCCTTCTTTGGTTTTTGAGCCGTCTGTATGAATGCGTATTGCATTTGTAGCATCTGACTCTGTGTTCTGCTTAATTTGTATTTTGTAGGGTATACTAAACACAAACCTGGATTCAATTGCATCACTTGTTGCCTGCAGCAGAGGTTGTGCAGTAAGCGCTTCCCGCCATAGGCCCAGCCTCAATTGACCCATTCCTACTTCGAGGTTCACACCAGCCGTGCGCAATCGTATCATGGCCATTAACGCAACTTCCTTAATATACAGATCCAGAGGGGTTAGACCCGTTATTGATTCTATTGCCGCGGTTGGTGTTGTTCTCATGGCTTCTGTGATGTTTAAACAAACCAGTTGCTGTATTTGATATAATTTTTGGATGGCCGTTGCTTGTAGAACTTTCGGTCCCCATGCAATGGCTCCATACGTTAACATAGGTCTTATTATTGTAGTGTAGATCCAGGTAATCACACGGAGTGAAATACCCCATGCGCGTCCCACTGTCCTCTGACATTGCTCATAAGCCACGTATGCTCTTTAGATGAGAGTTCCATATTAGCTTCCTGTCGAGGATAGTACCAAGGTATTTCACATCTTCAGAGGAGTTCAGTTTGCTTTTGAAGATTTTGGGAGATTTTAAGCCTGTTAAACTTCTTTTCTTGGTGAAAAGGACCATCTCAGTCTTCTTGGCATTGATCGACAGTGAGTGTTCCTTACACCATGTTTCTATTAATTTGAGCCCATCCTGCGCTCTATCGCAGTGTGTTTACAAATTTGCCGGTCTGCTAGATAACTATGTCATCTGCGTATGCAATTGTGTAGAATCCATTTTTGTTAAGGTATCCAGAACTGGAACAGGGTATCCAGAACTATGTTTCAGAGAAGGGGTGATAAGACCCCTCCCTATGGACATCCCCTCATGACCAGTTCTTTCACTGTGTTGTCTTCTACATTAGTACTTATTGCTCTACTAGAGAGCATCTTGAGTATCCATTCTCCTACTACCAGGGGTTCATTCCTGGAGTGTAGTTGCTGGGTAATTATTGGAAACGTTGTTTTATCAAACGCTCCCTCGATATCTATGAATATACAAAGAGTGGATTCTTTGTTGTCCAATGATCTCTCGATTCTGCCAAACACATGGTGAAGGGCCGAATCAGTAGACCTTCCCGGAGTATATGCATGCTGATTTGTATGAAGTGGGTCGTGAACTAGTACTTCATCTCTTATGTACTGCTCACATAGCCTCTCCATGGTTTTTAAAAAAAACGATGTCAGACTAATTGGTCGGAATGCTTTTGGTAGGGTGTAGTCCATCCTACCTGGTTTGGGTATAAATACTACTCTTACTTCTCTCCACTTACTGGGAATATACCTCAGAGCTAGAGAGACTCCGAATATTCCAACCAGGTGTCCAGTCCCCACTGAAGTAGAGCTGGTCTTACACCGCCAGGTCCTGGTGTCTTGAAGGGGGAAAAGCCCGATACAGCCCATCTTATTTTGTCCTCATCAATTACTGCAATAGCAGATTGCCAGTCGTATTGTAATGGTGTTGTTGGTACTTCCATCCAGTTCGTCGTTCCAGGAAAGACAGAACCTGGGAAGTGAGTTTCCATAAGAATCTCAGCACTCTCCTGGAGGTTGGCGGCTTTGTCGCCATTTTCCCTCGTCAGGATGCCGATACTCTCATGATGGTCATTTGAGAGTGCCTTCTGTAGCCTAGAAGCTAGTGGGAAGTCTTCGACTGCCTCACAATAGGCTCTCCAGGCTTTGTTTTCGTCTGCAGACTTTTTTGAACTCTGAGGTTGGCTTGATATATATACCCTAGTCCTCTTCGAGTCTTGTACGTTTTGCCTTGTTGAAGGTCGTTCTCGCTGTCTTCCTGAGGCGTTCCAATTCAGGGCACCACCATGTCTGAACCATCTGTTTGAACCATCCTCATCGGACAGGATCCCTTATAGGCAATGTCTATTTTGTTGTGGATAGATACCGTGTACCTTTCAGTTCTTCATTGTTGCTAGGAGTCAGGACCTCTGTTTCCCGCAGAGCTCCTCTTAAGAGTCGATTGTAGAGAGCTACATCCGTCCTTGGATTTTGTTTGATATTTTGACTGTCGTAAGCGTGATAACTATTAATGTTTGGCTACGGGCGATAATAAATGTCGGCTCCGTGCCTCTCTTCAAGATTGTTAGATCTTTCTTAATTATATATTCATATAGGGACTTACCTCGGGTGTTGATATCCTTGCTGCCCCAGCTCAAGTGGTGAGAGTTTGAATCGCGACCCAATATGAGCTCCATCCATTCTCTGGTTGAGGCAGTGATCCACTAGTACCTCCATTTCTCTGGTCGGTGGTAGGGTGGCTGCATCTGAAGGAAGGTACACCGATGCGAGTATCAACGCCATATATTTGCCTTTTCCAACTGGACATTCAACTTTAACCACAGTGAGGTCTGAGGTGCTGAATTGTGCCATCGGAAAGGCTCTGTATTTCCTAAGAACGTAGACAGTCGTCCTAGGTTGCTGGTTGCTTGGTAAGCTGAAAATTTGACCTGTATCTTCCAAAGTATCTATGTACATCATCATGTAGCCATTCACTTTCCACATATCAGTTTTTTGGAAGTTGTAACGTATGATTTTTTCTGCTTCTGTCATTTTCTCCATGTCGAAAGATATTTTGAGAGCTAAAGGATCAGATCCTAGATCGGGTGTTACCTCTACTTCTATAATAGTTGATATAATGTTATTTGCATGTAATAGTACATCTGGAGTTGTGTCGCTGCTGTTTGGCATATTGAATGTTGGAGGAGTTTCCCATTTTTGAAAAGGAGCATTTTCCAGGGATGTATTAAGCTGTCTCTTCTTCATTCTATTGTTGACATTAAAATCTCCGATAATGATAGCATATTTATAGAGACATGCTTTTGTAAAAATGGCCTCTTCAATACGAGCTGATGGATATGTACACTAAAAAAATGTGCAGTTTGTCATCTAGGAAGGGGATTGTGAAGTGTATGCATTCATTTAAATGATTGTTTATGGCTGGAGGATTTGCTCGTCTGGCTATTAGTGGCTGTGTTTGGACTAGAGTACCCCCCTGGTCCGGTTATGTAATTGATTAACATTCAGCTGTATGACCAGTCTCTGTATGATGTGTTTGAGTCATCTTTGGTCTTTGCTTCCACAAACAATGAGCAATCAATACTATTATTCTCAATGTAGTAGCAAATGATGTGTTTTCTATATGAGTAGCTGTTTATGTTGCAATATAGCCGATTAATTATTTTGGACATGAATGTGCTGGATATTATTGTTGACTGGTTCTGTTGGAGAGATGGAGCCTTCAGATTCAAGATCGAAGATAAGTATGTAAACACGGTGACCGGAAAAGACAGCTGTGGTATCTACATTGAAATTGTTTACAAATCTGTTTCTCAATTTTTGAATTAGTTCCTGTCTATTAGTGTTTATCGGGTTGTTCAGTTCATTGACATATGAGTTGATGATAAAGTCGTGAACTGTTAGGGCTTGGCGAATTCTGCAGTTTTTTTCTCGTCTGGTATTTAATGAGATTTTTTGTTGATAGATTTAATTTGTATATAAGGTAAACCTGGTATCAGTGCGGTGGGTCTTATCAGGCATTTAAATGACTATGCTTGATGTTCCTTGGAACCACATCCTGTACATTTCGGTGGTAAGGTGGAGGTACACTGGTTCTCTGGATGTAAACCCTGGCATTTGGGACATTTTGGTTGGGTGTTACAGGTTTCTGTTGAATGAGAGAAGAAAAGGCATTTGTTGCAAGGTTTTGGAGTTGGAGGGGAAAGTTTACTTGCATAAACTGGATAGTATCGAAATTCGTAGTAGAATTCATCTTTCACTAGGGTTTCAAATGTAGTCTGTGATCTACTGATAATTCTTATAAGTGATGTTGGTAATCCGGTTTGTCTGGAGATGATTCTTCTGCAAAATATGTGCTCAAGGTCGTTATTATTCAGATGGTTGCTTATATTTTCTTCGCAGACTTCTCGTTCTATGCCACTTATAACAAGAGAGTAGCTTTCTGTTTGTGAGGCTGATTTGGGGGCTGTAGAATTAGGTTGAGTTTCTCTGAAATTGCTTATCTTCTTGAATAAGACAAGTCTTTCAAGAATATCTGTAACTATCTTCAAATCATTATTTGTTTTGAGAATGAATCCTTTCTGTGTTCTAATTATTTCATCAGTGACCTGAGGAAATAGTTTTTCCCACATGTTGAAGAATGCTATTTTGGAATACCCTGTATCTGCAGCTAGAAAGAAAGTGTGCTAGTATTTTTTTATGGGTAATTTCTTTCATAAATGGTGAGAAGTCTTTGTACTGTTGGTTTTTTGGATTGGAATGAATTCTATTATCTGTTGTTTGTGGAGTTTGAGGGATTGGAATTAGTACAATTGGGTAACCCCAAATAAGTCGTTGGATTTATTCTGGATTTGGATGACTTCTTTTGGAGTCACTTTCTAGATGTCTTCTTGGTTTTTGTTTACACATCACTTTTCTCCATTGTCCATCATCCTGAATTTCCATTTCACTGTAATATTTCTCTATTTCGGTATCCATAGTTGAGTTCTATATAATCACATGTACTAACTAGCAGGAGCAAAATAGGTGTTTACTCTTTGGCTGATAAATGTTAACTTGAGACTTCATTTTTCCAAGAAGAATGTTTTGAATTCAATATTTTTTTGTCAGAGATACCTACTTATAATCAGGCGTAATGAATTGAACTGTACAATTGAGCTGTAACATTAATCCAATTCCAATAAATAGTACAAGTCTACAAACATACATGTTTTCGACTTGTTACTTATTTCAGACTTTGCACTTATAATCCAGATCAGGTTCAATAAAAAAAGTGTAACTTTTCAAACGTATTGTTTTTATTACTTGAATTACAATCTTTCAAATATTCCCAGTGCTCTAACTTTTTATCTATTCTCTCTATCTCTTTATATTTTTCATAGCTAACAAGAACAATAACAACTAAAAAGTAAATAACTATAGGTATAGTATATAAAAAAATTATGTAACATTTTTGTTACATCTAATCTGCAAATCTTTGTTGCTGATCGACGATAGATTCCCAACTTCGTCTTGACGTCTATCATTTTCACTTGGCCATCGCTGCCAGGAAAAACTGCGGATTTAATGCCTTTCAGCCAACAATTTCTAGGCAAATCTTCATTGATTATGATGACTACGTTGTTGACTTGTAGATTTTGAAGTTGCTTATACCACTTCGTTCTTCTCACCACTGAAATATATTCTTTAATCCACCACGTTCGAAAACGATCTGCTAAGAGTTGTGCAAACTTCCATTGTTTTCTGGTAACGACGTCTTCTTTGCTCAGTAGCACTGCACTGGACAATCCAATCAGAAAATGGTAAGGAGTCAGGGCTTCTTAGTCGGTGTGACCTAAAAAAACATGAGTTGCTGGTCTACTATTTACAGAGTGCCCAGCTTCAATGAATAATGTTGAATGAACTTCTTTGGAAAATCGTTTTTTTTCAGTATCAGTCGAAGGGCTATTTTCACGGACTTCACCAGTCTTTCCCAACATCCTCCCATGTGAGGAACTAAGGGGTCTCTGGAATACCTACTGGATCCCTTTTCCATTAATTTCCTTCACCATCTTCTTCTGATCTATCTTTAACAAAAAAAAAATCATTTCTTTAGCTGCACCTCTTAATCAGTTCCATTATCGGAGTGTATATGTTGCGGGCATCCTCTCATTCCCACCAGTTTTCTGATAGCTAAAATTGCAGAATCTTTGGTCGAAGAACTAGCTAATTCTTAATGTACAGCCCTTGTACTTAGATATGTAAATAACACTTCGTAGCGTTTTTCAATAATTCTACGGACAGTGACCACCATAGGACCAAAATAGTCCATTTCTTTCGAAGTGAAAGGGCTCACAAAACTACTGCTAGTCTTACCCTTAAATTTTCACACATTTGCCAAATGTTTCAAGTGCTTCTAACTGCCGCTTGAGCCTTCAAGATTTGAAATTTCTGCCTCACCTCATTCAGAACCTACTCTTCTCCATGATGACCTGCTTTATTATGATAAAACATTGATAATAGTCGGGTAAAAGCAGTTTTGTTGTACTATATGATAGGATATTTAACACAATCGTCAATGTTATTTGTTTCCTATTTTCCATTCTTCATTCTTTTCGAAGATTCTTCCATGATCTGAATGGTTTGCTCCTCATCCTTAGAAAGCTTCTCTTCATAGATGTTAACTTCTAGATTATCCAATTTGAACGACTATTTCATCCGTTCGTACACTTTGTCTACTTCCTGGTTTGTCAAAAAAAAGCATCTTCATATCGTTCATGGAAAAGAGAGTGCTTTACCAAATTATGTAGATCGTCGGATTGATGGCTCATTTGGAAAATAAAATCATTATTAACAAGTCTTCGAAAACAAGCTATATTTCCTTGGATCACCCAGCCCAATTTAGATTGTGATAAAACTTGACTATTTTTTCCACCTTCTCTCACCTCTCGAGCAATTATAAAATCAATGTTATCTGGGCCTATAAGTATTTCTGGTTCAGCATTTGACATCGACCCGATATTTGCCAATGTCAAATACTTCCAACTTTTTGCAAAATTTCTCGAATTCATAGTTTGAGTGGGCCAATTGAAGTTACTTACCGGTCCGAGCATTCTTTATCCAGTGGAGTTCTGTTTCATTTCCTATCGAATCCCGAAATTAACACTTTGAGAGTTGCAATCTTTATTGATTAATGAGTTTGTCCAACGAAGTGGTAATGGTTTTATCGGTCCGCCAATCCCTAACTTTTTTGCCATTCCTTTGTTGAGAAAAGTGGTAGTGGATGCTTCATCAAACAGTGTAAAGGTGTTGATGCCACCTCTAGGTCCATATGAAAAATTCTGTATGATAGAATCTTTCAGGCACTAGTATCCCAGAGAACATTTCAATTTTTTTTCCAACACCTTTTCATCAAAACAAAACGTTTCTTAAAAAATAATCCAAACCTCATAGTTACCAAATCTGATAAAGGCAATGTCACTGTGATACTTGACCGTGACCAGTATATTAACCTTTCTACAAACCTTATTGAAAATTGTGATTCTTATTCACAAGTGACTAAAGATCCCACATTACAAGTTCATCGTAATTGTAATGATTTAATTAAAAAATTATTTGAAGTCAATCAGATTGACGAAATTACAAAAAAAAACGTATTACTAATTATACTGGGACCTTACCCAAATTTTATGCTTTACAAACCAACCCTGTCTGTTAGACCCATTATTGCTTCAATTGATTTTCCCACTGAAAAACTTGCTTCATTTCTAACAGACATCTTAACTAAAGCTTATGAATTTGACAACCAATATTTTATTAAAGATTCTTTTGATGTTTTCTCTACATTCAATAAAATGAAACTACCTAACAATTATGTGATTGCTAGCTCAGATGTGGTATCTCTTTTTAGCAATGTCTATTTAGACACTTGTCTCAGATCTATTGATAGAAAGTGGGGACGTATTAGTCAATTTTGTGACATTCAAAAAGACGATTTCCTCCAACTTATAACTTTCCTTTTTAATAATACATATTTTTCATTTGATGGTAAAATTTACAAACAAGCTTTTGGTACTCCAATGGGAGCTAAGTAGCCTCATTTTAGCAGCATATGTCATGGATGACCTGCTAGATTTGAGTCTTCCTCAAGATGGAATATCTGGGATTGTGGACATCTTCAATAGTTATGACCCTTACATACAGTTCACCATGGAAACTGAGAACAACAAACAATGGGTTCCTTTCCTTGACACTAAGGTTATCAGAACACCAGATAATACTCTACTCATAGATTGGTATCGTAAGCCTATCAGTTATGGAAGGTTCTTGAACTATTGGTCATACCACAAGCAGTCAAAGAAAATTAATTTGGTCAAGCAAATAAAGAACCGCCTTCTGCAGAATTCCGATCCTTCTTTTCATAACAAAAATATAAATATACTTTTTCAATTATTTATCAATAACTCTTACCCAGATCCTCTAGATTTTATTTAGTATGTCAACCATCGACGTTCAAATCAACAATAACAACCATTTGGATATAAATCCTTTACAGTCTGACAATGTCACAATTGGGACTGATCCACCTCCAGTTCCTATACTTTTCTCTTCTTTACCATACATAAGTGATATACGACACCTAAGTTATGTAGAATTTTCAAAGATTTAAATGTAAAAATAGCTTTCAGGACCATATTCACCATTAATAAATTATTTTCGAAACATAAAAATAAAACTCCTATTATTAACTTTCAATCTCAATTAACCTATTAACGCCTAGCGTTACCATATGGAAGTGCTTCTCAAAGTGTGCGTAGCAGCGCCCTGGGGCGCCGTGGAACCTTTACTGGGGCGCCGTGGGCCACGGGTGAGTTTCAAGGTACAACGTTTTACAACGTAGATAACTGAGAGTAAAGGTAATACGTCGGTACCTATTATTAAAAATCCTCTTTGAGAAAAAACCGAAAGGTACTATCGAATCTATTCTTGATAACGGAAATGGGATTCCATATGTTCGCTGGGCTCATAATGGAGCTGTCACTCTGGCTTCAACATGTTTTGGAGTACAACCAATGGGATATTCAAGTGCCGAGAAAAAAGTCGTTCAAGTGTCTCGGCCATTTGTGATTGGAACTTATAATTCTTATATGGGTGGCGTTGACCTTATGGATGAGAATATATCAAGATACCGCATTAGGATGAGGGGTAAAAAGTGGTGGTGGAGCATATTTACGTGGCTAATGGATGCCTGTTTGCAGAATGCTTGGCAACTCCACAAGAAATCTGGAGGGACTCTTCCGCAACTGGAGTTTAGAAGGGAAATTTCGAAATTTTATTTCAACTCTTTCGGAGTTCCACCAAAAGGTCCTGGTAAAGTTTCCACATGTTCAAGCTCAGTTTCCTTGAACAGGGTATCTGATGATATGCGTTATGATAAAAGGGATCATTTGGTTTTTCGAGTTCCCCGAAACAAACGGCAACGTTGTGCCGGAGAGGGCTGTTTCGCAGTGGGTAGAACAATGTGCAAAAAATGCGAAGTTTGTGTTTGTATCGATTGTTTTTCTATATTTCATAAGAAGTAGATGTTAGGCTAAAATAACAGTTTTTGTTTTTTACTTAAAAGAAATGGCACTTGATAATTGTTCGTATTTTTTCATGAAGTGTTATAAATAGGCAGTTAAACCGTCTAGTGTTACCATATGGTCACATTTAATTTTGGCTACAGTAATAAAAATAAAAATTGCTGTCAATCCTTACATTGCATCCTAAAAACCTAAAAAATAATCATGTAATACTTTTCTACCAAAAAAAATTAACCAGGCGTTAATGGGTTAATCTATTCCATTTCATGTTTAAATTGTGGTAGGGAATATATTGGTCAAATGTCAAAATTACTCAAAGACAGAATCAGTTCACATGAAAGTGGTAGTAGATTACAAACTGAAAGATGAGCTCTCAGTAATCATGTCTCCAAAGAAGGTCATAAAATGGACTACAATTCAACTAAAATTTTATCAACTGAAAGAAATACATCTGAAAGACTGTTTTTGGAAATGTCATTTATATTACAATCAAATAATTGTCTTAATAAAAGATCAGAAATTGATCACCTCAGTGAAATCCATGCCTTTCTATTAGACATTGACAAAAATCTACGCGATTTCCAAACCAATAATAATTCTGGTTTTTCATTAATATAAATCATAACATTTTAAATATTTTCTTTTTTGAACAAATTTACAACCTCCCTATGGCAGGGTTTTACTTTCATTTAACAACACCTCTTCACTTGTTTTCCTCAAGACTAATTAGGGTGTTGTCAATTAATTAACATATTTGATTTTGGGTTTTCTCATTGAGTTACTTATAAAACAGCAGATGTCTCTGATCACACTTGCACCATAATTGTTCTCTTTTGTTCCATAGTTTTATCATCGACAAACTAACAGACTTTTTCAAAGTGAATTACATTATAACTGTCATTGTCAATTGTTTTTTGTATCTCTCTTTGTTCTTCAACGACATGGCTTTTACCAGTAAACCATAATTTTTAAAACAAATAACTTGATTACTGCATTGAAATGTTTCAATTGTTCAAATGTAAAATTCGTTTCGACACGGCCAACCTCACCAACAGTAAGTTTGAGACCTTTCATAATAATTTTATATTGTGTCACCATCATACACATACACATTGTAGCTTTTCCTTGAAGATGATAATAAATTTTATCGAAATATTGAAATAACTTGTGTTATAAGAGTACACTT
>NW_019296076.1:2937-15085 GCF_000500325.1 Leptinotarsa decemlineata
CATTGGGTCGTTCTGAGTAGTCAATCTTTCAGTCAGTTTTTCTGCAATAGAGCAGTAATATTCATTAAGAACGTTTGGTGAAAGTAAAACTTCATGTACTTTATTAGATTTACCTCTTAGGTCATTAATTACTTGCCAAGTTTCTTTCGATTTGTTATCAGCTTGTTCGAATCTATTTTTATAGTAACTTTCTTTTGCTTGTCTGACAACCTGCCTATAGATGCTGCGGTATCTACTGAAATATCTTTCAAATAAGATATTATCACTGAACTTCCGAATATAGTGTAGCGATCGCATATTTTTTGCTGAAATTTTTATGCCACGAGTAATCCAACGTTTTCTGTTCTTGATTTTTAATTTCTGAATCGGAAATGAACTATTGAAAATATTCACCAAATGATTGTGAAAATTTGAGAATGAATCCTGGTCATTGTTCATAATATCCCAATTGATATTCAGGCATGTATTATAAAATCTTTTTTAGTTTTTTTTACTATATAATCTGCTAAATCTGTATTTATTCCGGTTCATTATAAAACTCACTTTACAGCAGCATAATTGGGCTGTGTCGAAATTCGCCTGACTAAACGCTGTCAAAAAGTGTATTCCAGCATTGTGGATTCTAGTTTGGGAACAATGGGTGGTGCCTCTCCCAGAAAATCCACCGTGGAGTGGGACGCAAATTGTTCAGCTAGTTTCTCAACAATGATCTCATCCAGTATCTTGTTTTTTCAGCTTGGCTCCTTTCGCTCAAAAAATTTGATTATGGAAAAACCTCAGATCATTATAAAAACTTCGTCTAGAAAAGTTACGATGAAAATTGTTCGTGTAGTGGAAACGACAGAAAGCATATCACAACTGAAACAAGTTTTTTGTTTCTGTTTTTGAAAACAAAACTAGCCGCAAGCGTTTGGTGGAAATCCGCCTTTATTCATTTTCAACTCGAATGCTATCTGTATCTGTATCTGTAGAGTAGGGAGGGTGAGTGTAAGCCCACGCACTTAGGCCACATGTGACCCATTGTACATCCTCCCGAGGAGTTGTCCTCCTAGGTCGTCGTCCATCCTGTCCTTTCCAGGAAGGTGGACAGGTCGCTGGGAGACATCTCCTTTATATCGGCAGGTGTAGGCCAAGACTCGCCGAACACACACTCTCTTATTGACGATAACTCCGGGCACTCGCACAGGACATGCCTNGACATTGCTCATGAGCCACGTATGCTCTTTTTGGTCTACTCTGTAGATGAGAGTTCCATGTTAGCTTCTTGTCGAGGATAATATCAAGGTATTTCACCTCTTCAGAGAAGTTTAGTAACTCGAATGCTAATTTCTCGTGGTAAACTTTTCAGTTTGCCTATCTGTGCACTCAAGCTGATTAATTTATTTTTCAGATTGTCGAAGATTGAAAATCAAAAGAAATCAGTGTATATCAACTTCTACTCAATAAACATTTTTCAAAGAATAGCGACCTTGAAATTGGAATGTTTCAAATATTTCATACATCCTTGTAACTTCGAAAAATTATCATATTCAATCTAAAATTTGCTATGAACATGAATTTTTGATGTCATTTATGCTTGTTGAAAACAAAATGAACGATGGTCACTGACATTTGGTAACTTTTTATGTGTTTGAGGTTTATTTATCGGTCATTAACTTTATTGATGATAACTCACTTGAAAACAGATATTTATAATCTTAGAATGTTACAGTTAGACTTTGGAATATTTCTAATAAACAAGGAATAACGTGAACTGTACTCAACTGAATCCTATTCTTTTTGATTTGTGCCTTTTATAGTAACTTAAGCATACAAACAAAGTTAAAATGATCTGAGAAAATGTAAAACTAAATAAACTAAAAACCAGTATGAAAAAACATACATTCTGGTAGTGAACCAATATCTAAAAATTGTGAGTAATATACTAAATGAGAAACACCAACAATCGTTATTTTATCTGATATTTCTGAACTGAAGAGAAAACCAAAACTATTTATCCCATACCAACTGGATCTTATTCATAATATAACAGGTACACATTTTGTATCACTCATTTAACACCACGATAGAAAGTTATCTTGGTAGTGATCAACAAATTATATTTCACACTGTTAGTTTTGTTCATCAGTATGGAAATACCCTATAGAATGAGAAAGAGCAAAAACGAAAGGTTGGACAATGAAATAAAAACCTTTCTTGCCAAACATGGCAGAGAATAATTATTTATCTGAGGGTAAACCAGTACTATTTGCTGGAAAATAGCAAATAGTTTATTCATATCTATATCTATACTAATATCATAAATGTGAAAGTTTGTGAGGATGGATAAATGTATGTATGTACCAAGTTTTTAAACACAACAGGTGTGAAGTCAACTGGGAAAAGAAGTTTGTGAAAAATTGAATCGTTAGGTGTAGTTTATGAAATTACTATGGATCTTCATCAAGTAATGGCCAAATCAATAAAAAATGGGAATTATTATATTTTTACTGCATTGAAAGAATAATAAATATAATTTAAGGCGACATCCAGAAAATAAAGTTCATTATTGAACGGTCAGTAGAGTTTTCAAACATTTTGAATAGGCGGAATCATAATTAAAATGAAGAGTGTACAAAAACTGTATACATAGAAGAAATCTATACTGTTTACTAGAAGTGAGTTATAAAAAATCCTAAAAGGGCTACACATCAGCTGTGACAAAAACTTCTTTGGAGCGCATTTGTCCGTTTCAAGCCAGAGACAATGATTTAAAATACGATTTTTCTATGTAAATTTAAGGTGGAATGGAAGAAACGCACGATTTCAATCGACATATACTGTTTTTATGATAAATCCACTTTCACAGAAAATTATGAAGTGCAGTATTTTTTTTTAGACAAAACAAAAGCAACTACAGGAAAATCCTTAGGAGCTCTCAGAGCGGTGCCTGTGCGGAAGTAGCGATTCACATTGGATTTGAATCACTGGAGATTAAATCCATTTGGAAAAACATTCTCCGGAAGTTTATTCCACATAAACGCAGTTCTCCAGATGAAAGCGTTCTCAAACACTGAAGTTCGAGGTGTACTGAGTTGAACCTCAAAACGATGAGCAGCCACAGTCCGTCGCGTATTTCTGATTTGAACCGCTCTTGGTGGAATCAAATGTGCTAAGTCACTTGAACACTTCCCGTGAAAGTATCTAACCTTTCTTTGATGTTCCAGGCTATCAAGGTTGCACGTGATGTTCGCATCTCCAGTCAGGCGGATGGCTTTTTTCTGGATGGAATCCAGCAACTTCAGGGTATGTTTGGGGGCAGAGCTCCATTCATGAAAACAATACTCCAATGAATGTCTGATCTGAGCTTTATAAAGCTCAGTTGCTAAGGTGTTGTACAGTTTTCTGATTCGGAACAGTATTCCAAGCCTTTGAGAAGCAGCCTTTGCAATTCCAGCGACATGATTGTGCCAAGACATATTGGTGTCTTCTTTAACCCCCAACAAACTTATCGAAGCAGAAAGCGGAATGGTCTGACCTGACATTATATCCGATTCGTAGACATTTATCTTCTTGGAGAAAACCGATGCTTGGGTTTTTGTCGCATTCAATTGAACCTGGTTACTTTCAGTCCAATTCAAAATCTATCGATACTAATATAATATGATAATAATAACAACGATACAAATACAAATACAATAAAAATATATGCATAATATAATGAAATGATTTGTGCTAGTGCCTCTACCTAAACTACAATGGCTTCTGCCGCAGTATTACCAACACTCTCATCCCATTAATAATAGTGTGAACATAAATATGTAATTTTTTGTTGTTGTTGATGAATTTGTGCGGGGGAGAAATAGAATCATACAGTGTTAGTTAAAAAAAGTACTTTGAAGATGGCTATGTTGAAGATTATATGCTTTTGAGTCTGCTTTACATTTTTGAAGATTTTTACATGCTTTCAGTTCGTTTGGGGGCCTGTTGTATATTTTTGGGCCAAAATGAAGGATATTTCTTTGAGTGTGAGTTTTGCTGAATATAGGAACAGTAAGTGTGAGATCAGTGGTATATCTTGTGGCTCTAGATTGGTGAGCATATTGTTGAGGTTTTTGTTTAAATGTCCAGATCAAGGTTTGTAGGATGTATACATTTAAAAGGTTTGTTAGTTGATACAATTTTGATGTGGAGAGTCGTCTATCTTTTTCGTATATGATTTTGAGAATGGTGTTTTGAATAATCTGAGTTTTGTTTATAACGCTACTAAATGCACCCCTCCATGCTGTGATGCAGTATCGCAATACTGATTCTATCAATGAATTGTAAACTACAAGTAGAACTTTTCTACTTAAAATGTCTCTGAGAGTGTAAAATTTATGAATAAGTTTTCTCACTCTGCTGACAAGGTAGTTAATGTGACCATTCCACCTCATGTGCTGGTACAGTATTACTCCTAGATATTTGATTTTTGAGAAGTTCGCTATTCCTTTCTGAGCAGCGTCGATGGTCATCGTCGTTTTAATCAGGCTGGAGCCTTGCTCCCTTATCCTTTGGGCTGGTTTTTGTCAGAGGGACGAATGGGTCATAACTGATTTTTGATGGTGGCATGAAAGTCCTCAGACATCCATACCGCCCTTCGCGGTGTACCCCTACCTGGCTGGGGTGAGATGGATGAAGATATTATTCATCTGTTAACGGAGAACATAGAGGCCTCATTCGACAGAGTGTCGGTGCCTTCTATATCGAGAGGGGTCGTCTACAGCGTAATCTATAGCTTCCCTGACTAACGGATTGTCGTGAGTTTCAGCGTAATCTAAAACTCGCCGATTCTTCGACTGGATGGACTGCTGAATGGAAGGCAGCTTCAAATCTCTGCGGATGGCTTCATTCCGCACGAACCACGGAGCATTCACAATCATCCGTAGAATTTTATTTTGTAAGGTCTCCAAGATGGAGATGTTAGTCGGAGCGCTTGTTCCCAAACGCCTGAAGCGTACATGATGACAGAGATTAATTTGTGTAGAAGGCCTTCATGCCAAACGCGGTCGAAGGCCTTCGAAATGTCTAATAAGACTAAGTGAACTTTTTTGTTCCTGTTTAGTTCCGCGATGGTATTTTCGACTAGTCTCAGAGCCTGCAACTCAGTGGATTTCTGAGCAGCATTCATTATGCAAGAATAAATAATCAAGTCTGGGTTGATCCGGTTCTGTAAGTGAAAAAGTAACAAATTTAGTTTCATCAATATTTAATATCAGTTTTAGCCATTTTTGTATTTTAATGAATTCATATGCAGCAGTGCGATACAACTCTGACCACTCATCGTGTGTGAAGATAATGGCGGTGTCATCTGCGTATGATATTATTTTCTATTGGAGATTTTTCATTTTGCAAATGTCGTTATTATAAATGAGAAAAAGTAATGGACCCAGTACTGTACCCTGAGGAACACCTGTGGTAACTTTTGAGGGTTTGCTCAATACATTTTCTATTTTTACTCTTTGAGTCCTTCCATTCAGGTACCTGGTAAATGAATCTAGCACTGGAACTCTTATTCCGTTGTCTGATAACTTGTTAAGCAGTATATGGTGCGAAACAGTGCCGGAAGCTTTGGCTGAATACCTCACTTCTAGATCCTCATTAAGATATGCAACTTTCTGCTGCTGGTGAAGATGTGCCTCCGTAGCCGATGTCCTGGAATCTAAATGGAATAACGCGACAAGTGTGCTATCTTCAGCGAAGCAATATATTGGATTCTTGGTTCATTCCAATAAGTCACTGATATACAATAAAAAGAGGGTTGGCGACAATATGGATCTCTGTGGAACACCAGCGTTGATGGCTTAAGTATTCGGGAGATATCCATCGACGGCCACTTGCAGAGAACGTTTTTTCAGGAAGCTGAAAAGCCATACACAAAAATGATCCGATAAGTCATAGCATCGAAGTGTAGCCAGCAAACCCTTCATGCCACACACGGTCAAAGACCTTAGAAATATCAGCGCGACAGCTCTTATTTCTCCATGTTACGTTATTCCAAATATGGGTGACATAAGATAGAAGGTCTCCTGTGGATCTTCGTTTCTGAAAGCCATATTGATAATCGCTCAAGATGTTGAAGCCTTCTAAATATTTGAGGATGTTGTGGTTTACAACTTCCTCCATGCTTTTTGATTTCACTGAAAGCAAAGCGACTGGTGTATAGTTATTTTGAAGATTTTTCTTGCCATTTTAGTAATAGGTTAAACGCGAGAAATCTTCCAACAAGAAGGAAAAACCCTTTTCTTGAAGACAAGTTGAAAAGTATGCAAAATACTGGTGCGAGTTTATCTGCGCACTTTTTAAGTACGACGACGGGCACTTCATCAAGGCCAGACGACTTGTTGAGAGAGAGAGAGAATATACTTCATTTTCATAAGATTGATCTTGTGGACAAAGTTTCACTTAATGTATAATGCAATTATACACTGTGTCCGTAAAGTATGGAACAAATTCATTTTTAGCTAAACAGGTCATTTTAAGAAATAAACATGCAAGATTTGTCATACATGATCTTTGTTGTACGAAACCATGCTGAGTAGGTAAAAGAAGAACTGACAGAACTGAATTGATTATTTTGCTGTCAATCAATATTCTGATAATGAATAGATAGAAAACAAAATTGAAGAAAAAAACGATGAGATCATTTCATTCAAAGTAACTAGCTGGAAAAGAGAGAAAATTGTATACGTTTATAATCATGAACAAAACATACCTTTTCCAACTGCCTTGTTGAAACTCCCATTGCAATAGAAAGGAATAATTTATCGGTCTTGATATTCGAACGTTTGATTTCATCCAATGCTATCGGAACAACCGATGGTTTCACAGATACTATCACTACGTCAGATTTTTCAACTACGGGTAAGTTCTCAAATACTGATTCGGCTCCTAGATCCTAATGAATGAAATGGTTGGTTAGTCGGAAGGAGCATATACTACAACTTTTTCTACCTGCCTTGAACGCTTTCGCTGAAGCAATATCTGAAGGGTGGCAGCTTGATATAATTGACTCTGCTTTCGTCAAACCTGAAATTATAAATGATAATCTATACTAAAGGTTGATCAAAATTTTTTCTCAGAATATAAATGTTACTTTTTCAAAATTGCCTGTTGGAAACGTAAGAAAG
The DNA here is from genome assembly GCF_000500325.1 of Leptinotarsa decemlineata. Classification (NCBI taxonomy): domain Eukaryota; kingdom Metazoa; phylum Arthropoda; class Insecta; order Coleoptera; family Chrysomelidae; genus Leptinotarsa; species Leptinotarsa decemlineata. The sequence continues at coordinate 10,086 of NW_019296076.1, forward strand.
ATAAAAAACAATATTAACACAAAAACCATTGAAAAATAGTGTGCTTCTAACAGATTCAAAAATTGAAGTTGATTCGAAGTAAGGGGAAACGAATAGGGTGAATATTAGGATTGGAAAATGATGTTTCATAGTATTCTTTGCAGGAAATATAAAATTCAACAATTTTTTATATAACCTGAAATTTTTCGTGAAAAATTGGAAAAACCGTTCTCTTCATTTTGAATTTTATCCAACGTTTTTCACTATTTTTCGTGGAAAATGACTTTTCTGTTTTCTGAATTTGCTGTGTANTCACACAGGTATGAGCATTGATCGTCAAAGCTTTTGATGTGGCGATATGCTGAAGGATCATATCAGTCAGACGCTAAAGCCTTTGTTTTTCCACTGTTTGGAGTTAATGGGAAAACTCTTTGATTATCTTTTGATTGAATCAGTCATGGATAAAAATGTGTTCGCCGTTAATTATAATAAATCACCATGGGCACAAATGCTATTGAAATTTGTGCACATAACATATATTGGGGAATTGAGCATAATATTAGTTCTTGCTTTGAGAGGTCTAAGAATGGACTGAGACCGTGAAGCTGGCCGTGGTACATTGAAGTTAATTTGTTCAAGAATTTTAGGACAGTCAACTCTCATTCACTAACTTGAATAAAAATATGAGCGACGCACATTTTCTGCGATGCTCTAAACTAAAAAGTTCCAAACGTTCATATATTACATCATTACTGATACCTCTCTCTTAACAAGAAATGAAAATTAAAAATTAAAACATTCAAACCAAGTTACTTCACGACGTTTCGATTGTTAGTATTCACAATCAACAACAAGAAGCTGAGGTGCAGAGCTAGAGACATCATACCCAAAGGTTTTTTTGCTGAAATCGCCAATCCCAGGAGAGAGAGCCAAACGCATAGTGGAACGCGCCAGCCGAGCACTGATAAGGTCTCAAACTGATTACCACCGTTGGAAGAGGTGAGCTGTGATGCAAGATGCCACATAACGATTTGAAAAGGATCATGGACCAATCTTTGCCAAGATTGAAAGCACGTGCTTGAAGATCCGACAAGACGTGGAGAATACCCAGAATAGGAAGTGGGAAAAGTTGGTGAGGAAACAATGCCCAAATGCAGAATGGAAACAGGACAGCTATGAAGCCGCCAACGTTATCGACATGAGTTCCCGCCCGCTCACGGGAATAGAGGAATCCTTGTTGAGGAAAAGTTGTGCCCACTTTGGAAATAATAACTGCAGTGGAATCCACCAGTTCCCTTATTGATCAGATCGAGGCAGAAGAATTCATATGGAAAATGAGAGAACAGCTAGATCGAGAACCAGTTCCAACTTCTAATATCAGCAATGGAGAACGAAGAGCCCTGACAGGCTACGTAGAGACAACATCATCAAGATTTTACCTGCAGATAAGAGAAACGCTACGGTTGTGATGGATACTAATCTCTACGAACAGAAGATCGAAGAGGTGCTTCAGAAAGGAGAATACACGAAGATCGTAAGAGATCCTACTCCATCAATTCAAAGGAAGTTATACCAGACTTTGAAAAAACACTGAGTCTTTTCTCGGAAAAAGAGAGGTCATCGCTAACAGCGCACCACAGTAAGCCCCCTCACTTGTATGGAGTACACAAAATCCACAAGAAGGATGTTCCGCTCAGACCGATCATTAGCTCTAGAGATTCAGCGACTCAGAACTTGTCCAGATTTTTACTACCAATAATTGAACCACTGTAAAGAAAACATAATTTTTTGTGAAAAATTCAAGGCATTTTGTTGAACTACTAGGGATAATCGAAGTCAAAGAGCAAAGATCAGTTTCGATGTGGAAAGCCTCTACACCAACGTTCCTGTCGAATAATCACTTCAGATCATACAGAGAAAGCTATATGAAGATGTAAACCTGAAAGATAGAACAAACTTACCGATATAAGTAATCATGGAATTACTAAGATGCTGTATATGAAACTGCTACGTCCAACTGAGGGACGAATTCTTTACCCAAGATGAGGGACTGCCAATGGGATCGTCACTTTCACCGGTTATAGCCAACATATATATGGAGTGGTTTGGAACTCTGGCTCTAGCCATTGAAGAAGCCCACAAAGAGCTCTGAGTCTGGTTGAGATGTCTGGACAACACCTTCATAATATGGAACCATGGGAATGCAGAACTAGACACCTTCCTGAAGCACATCAACAACGTAAGTCCTTCCATCACTTTCACAATGGAAACGGAAGTCCACAGCGAATGGTGAAGAGGACCGACACTAAATGGGAAACATCTGTATACCGAAAACATACTCACACGGGACAGTATCCGAACCAGGAATTCAACCACCATCTATCAACCAAGAGAGGAATCATCAAGACTCTAGTAGACCGTGCTTTGGGGCTCTGTAATACAAAGGAAGGTTTCGAAAAGGAACTAGGCATCATCAAAAATTATCTTCAACGGATGGTTAATCGAAAGTGATGATGGAACAGACTTTAGCTAGAAGACAGTGAGAGCCTCACAAGGAATAGAAGCCGTCACAACCAGTACTTGTACTTCCCTACATCAGAGGAGTATCGAAAATGATAAGAAGAATTGGGCCCAAGTATAATATCAGAACCTGCTTCAGATCTGGGAACACTATCTGTAGCAGCCTCACGAAAACCAGGCCACTAAACGCGGACTGTGATTCCAAGAATTGCATTTACCGGATACCCTGCGAGTGCGGAGAATCATACATCGGTGAAACTAAGCGGCCATTGAAACACAGCGAGGAAAGAAACCAGCAAATCAGGAATAGCAGAGCATGTTTAAACTATTCAAATAACATCAAGTGGGCTAAACCTGAATTCATCCATAAGGAGAAACACTGGTTTAGGAGAAAATTCAAAGAAGCCGCATTTATGTTGACCAACAACGCATTCAACTAAGGTAGCTTAGAGATACGCAACATATGGAAACCTTTAATTAAGCGGAACACGATCAACTCCCGCCAAACAGTCAGCAACCGCTAAAACCGATGAAGCGGAGAGAGGAAAGAGGGAATAGGTGAAAGCACTTGAATGAGCTACAAATAAGTCAGATCTCGGAGGAATGAGTTCAGAAGACAATTGTGGATACTAACAATCGAAACGTCGTGAAGTAACTTGGTATGAATATTTTAATTGATAATTCTCATTTCTTGTTGATAATTTTTAAGTATCATCTCGTGTTAACATTTCAACTTTTTGATTTCTTGTTTGTTGCTTGTATTTTATTTCATTCTAATTTATATCATATCAGACAATGGAAGTCCGAACTAATGAGATTATATAATTTGATTTTGATGTTGAACCCAAAAAAGTACCTCGTTTACAGCTCAAAATACACATATACTCAAAACAGTCTTTCATTTTTGCTGACAAATGTTTTCATGTTCATGTATACTAAACATTATTAATATTTTGAATGAAACTTCAAATCAAAACATCAAGACTGAATTGTTTCTTGAAATTATTACTGCAAATTTTCTCTTTACTTCGAAACAAATTTTACAACTGTACGCCCTCTGTTGGATACTTACTGCATCTCAGTATTACTATAGAATTTAAGACCTCAATCTTTATCATGTTGTTTGAGAGGAATTTAACATTCGTGCGCCGTCTGTTGAAGATTTATAATACATATACTGAACTGTACTTATTGTAGTAATTATGGAAAAAATCTGCATTTGTATATTTTCTGATATAATGCAGATATCTCATATTTCTCGCAGAATTTCTCGATCCTTTTGTAAGCAAACGAAAGAAGCAATGCTTCTTTCGTTTGTTTTTGATCTTTCGAATGGGAAAAATGTCATTGAAAATTTCAAGGAGTTTATCGTGGAAGACTTGAAATCTTTCTTTTACTGTTGTAGTTGATTCCCAATTTGTTTGCTGACATTCAAATAGAACCTATTATAGTTGGAAGCAGTGAATAGCCTACCATATCTGAATTTCTCATTTTTACATTTTGAATCGATTATACCTAGTGTGACTAGTGTGACTTTTACATATGACTTGCTCTTTATCTAAGTTACTGCATATATAATCTATAGCAGTACCACTGTTTCGTGATATTGTGGTATCCAATTTTACATGCACTGTCGAATCAAAAGCAGTCAAGAGATTAATTAGTGACTGTGTGATAATTTCTCTTTATCATTGAAATTGATATTAAAATACAATTTATATTTTGAAGATTACTTGAGTTTTCTGTAGAAGTAGACAGTACTTTGCATTTATCTACATTCAGTTGGAGTCTGTTCTCATTACACCAGATTTGAACTTCATTGAGCGAGTCCTGTAAATGATAGTCGTCTATGGACTTGATTACTGAACAAATCTTCAAGTCATCTGCGAAAAGTAAATGAGGGCATGTGATCCTTACCGAAAGGTCATTTATGAAAATTGAGAATGAGAGTGACCCCACATTAGACCCCTGGGGCACCCGTGAAATAGAAATATAATGGTTAGACTGTACCCCCCATATTCGACAAACTGAATGCGATCTGACAGATAAGAATTGAGCAATCCTATTGAAGAAGTGAAGAATCCGATTCTTTGAAGTTTTTTCAAAAGTAGAAAGTGGTCAATCTGATCGAAGGTTTTTTTATATCAGTACAGATGACATCAACTTTTTCTGTTGAATCGAGATTACAAGAAATATATTCAGTTATACTCGCCAGGTTTGTTACGGTAGATCTTTTGGACATGAATCCATGCTGATTTGGAGTTATCATCCTAATAATAATAATGATAATAATGGTGGTCCTTCTCGACCACCAGACCAAGACGATATTTGCGTTGGAGTTTTCAGCTCCTGGCGAGATGATTATCGTCAGAAAAGAGGAGGAAAAACGGATAAAATATCGAGATTTTCTCTTCGAACTCCGCAGACTCTATCCAGGTCACTCTGTCAAGATGGTTGTTCTGATTATTGGAGTCCTTGGTGGAATGATGTCTTCTCTACTC
>NW_019296077.1:0-13813 GCF_000500325.1 Leptinotarsa decemlineata
CTTTCAATTTTTATTTCCTTTTTTCAATTGTTTAATTGTGTTTTTTTATTGTAATTTCATTTCAGGTTTTTTTGACTAATATAATTATTATTCTCAGCTATTCATTTCAATTGTATTAGTTCTTTCGGGGATTTCAAATCAATTTATTTCATATTTAGACAATGGAAATCTGTACTAATGAAAAATTCATGAATGAAAGTGATTACTTTGAATGAGTTTTATAGATTGAAGAGAATATAATTGCTGATAGGCCGTGACCAAATGGAACTTGTCTTACAAACGCTTCTTCGCTACTGCGGCAAACATTATTATTGGTATGTGCGTTGACTGTTAGGACGAAGGTTATATCTCGAAGTTAACGCGCATACTATTGATGATGTCAGCCGCAGTAGCAGACGAAATTACGAATTTTAGTGATATGAATAAGGGCGATGACATATCCCCTTTTAAAGACGCCCTCTTCTGGTTCGACAGAACACTCTATCCTCGAATATCAAAGATTAACGAGGCTCCCCAAGGCGGTCAGTTCCAAAGCCAAGCTTCAACATCGACGAGATTCGTCCTCCGTCATTCATTGCAAGGCAACTAGTTGAAAACAGTGTGGAGAAAGTAGAACATTTCTTGGCGAACAATAGTGACTGCCATTTTTTATGTGTTACTGAGTATTGGAAATCAACTACCCAACTGGAATGTATTGGAATAGAAAAATTCAATCTAGCAGCTTCCTTTTGTCGTACAGAAAACAAACATGGGGGAAGTGCTATATATTGTAAAAATGGAACTGACTAGAAAAGCTACAAGAACTAGGTAGTCAAAACAGACTGTCATTAGCCTGTGTACCAAGCCACACAGGATACAAGGGAAACGAAGAGGCTGATTTACTAGCACGATGCTCCCCCATTGGCCCAGAACCCTTTTGTGGTACAGCAAAAGTGCTGCGAAAAACTTGTAACAGCAACTGGAAGGAAAAACAATCTCAAAAATGGTGGAATAAGACGCCGGATATGAGACAGGCCAAAAAGTTCATTAAAGAGCCACAACCTAAATTCACGGAGTACCTACTGAGTCTGAATAGGCTATCAACTAGAGTTCTGGTCGGGCTATACATCGGACTGGCAGACACAGCCCTATGCAGGCTTTGCCAAGAGGATGAGAAAACCTCCGTACACATACTATGCTATTGCGAAGGTCTGTCAAGGATAAGGTTTGCAACATTAGGGAAGGAAAAACCACAACCCTCTCAATATATGGGGAACTTGAGGTCTGACCCATGGAGTCTAGTTACAAGGACGGGCCTAGACAAGGAACTCTAGCATACATGAAGGCACACACAATAGACCTGCAAAGGTCGCAGTGTAGTGGCTGTTCAGCACAGAAGCCCCATATTAATCTATACTAATAGGTATACCGCAAGGAAGTGTAGCAGGCCCACTGTTGTTCGTTATATTTATGAATGATTTATGCAAATCTGAATTAGTAGATGATCAATTTATAACTATATATGCTGATGATACAAGCCTTCTGGCAGGGGAAGCAACATATCCAGAGATGATGGTAAACTGTTGTAACATTTTTCAGAAAACAAAAAACTGGTTGAAAACAAATAAGTTAGTATTGAACGAGTCGAAAACTAAAGTGATGCTATTTGCAAACTATCTAACAGCAGAGGAAAAACCAAATGATATATAATTTTTTCAATCATACTTTTCAGTTATCGCATAACACCAAGTTTTTGGGTGTTTACATTGATGAATGGCTGAACTGGTCACAACATATATAGAAGAAATCTCTTCGAAGCTTCAAAAAGTGTCCTATGAACTGAGAAAAGCACGCAGCTTTATCTCTTTACTTTGCAAATTTTGAATCTATCATCCAACAAGAATACAAATAGAATATTTCTTATACAAAAAAGAGTAATGAGAATAATAAATTACAAACATTATAAGGACTCTTGTCGAACAGTTTTTAAGAATAATAACATCATGACTGAATGTGTATTTTTGAATGTTTGATGTATTTGTTTAAAAACAGAGAACTTTTAAATCTAAATGCTACAGAACACGAATATAACACTAGGAGGCATGACCTCATTTATCCATATCATACATTGAGACTTAACTGAAAAGTCTCCCTATTATATGGCAATGAAATTTTACAACAAGTTACCAGTACTTGTTGTTAGACACTCTGCTAGTAGCAAACAATTTAAAAAAAAGCATCAAAAAGATTACTGTCAGATCTAGAACCTTATTGTGTTGAGGATTTTTAAAACATCAGTTTTGAAATATAACTGTGTGTGACGTCATTTTATTACCTTCGGAAAAAGGATGGAGGAATAAGACCGATTGCCGTCGGTACCTTTTATCGTCGATTGGTAGCTAAACTTGGTTGTATGAGGATTAAAGACGAAGTAGGATCGACGTTACGTCCACTACAGTTTGGTTTCAGTACTGCAGGTGGATGTGAAGCTATTGCTCATGCTGCTCATAGATATATTAATCTTCATCCAAATCCCGATTCAAAAATTTTCCTGAAAAAATAGACTTCAAAAATGCCTTCAACATAATTGATAGAAACATCATGCTCCGTAAGGTTAAAGATTTGTTTCCAGGATTAAATACCTTCAGTCAGTGTTATAAAACAGCTTCCTATTTGAGTTTTGGTGAACATCTGATTCTGTCTGAGAGAGGTGTTCAACAAGGTGATTCCTTAGGACCTGCTCTTTTTTGTCTGACCAGTTGAACAGAAACAGGGTTTCAGTTCACGATTCTTACTATTACTTTATTCATTTTATTTAATAGGTACTTGATTGAATTACTGCAGAATGGGTAACCCAATGCGCTATTATCTGAACTTGTGGAATGAAAATTAGCATCAAATATGATACTTATTTGTATTTTTCAAAATTTCACATAAGTAAAAAATTATTAGGTGCAAAATTGAACATATTGTAGATAAGTTCATCGCCTTCCTTTGCCCTTTCCTTTCCCCTTATTGCTGGTTGATGCTTGTTGTGGTGCTTCCCCTGCACCTTTATTTTGTCTAGATTTTAATTTAGGAATCATTTCACCAAGATGATACATTATGCTCTCTCTGGTTGGGAAAGCGCTATTGAACAAACTTCCGTCATCATTCCTCAATTGAACTCTAATTCTGCCTCGATAAAGAGGTTCCTTGCTTTTTTCTCTGCTATATAATTTATTTTCAACTCCTATTTTAAGATTTGCTGCCACTAATACATCTCTAATTTCTTGGTGTGTTGGGTTTTCAACGCATTTATCCTTATTTATCCTTCTTCCTTGAGCTAACGTTTTCTTATTATTGATATAAGCTGGGTAAATACATATCCACCTAAAATGAAAGACCTGAAGACATATGGTTTGGTTTATTTATTTCTTCTAGAAACCTTTCTCTATCACTATGTTTCTTATCGGGGCTCCACTGTAAAACAGGTACATGACCTAAATGTGCACCACTATGAGACTGCATTAAATATAAAAATATTATTATGCTCTCAAACTTGCTACTTGATACAATTTAATTTTACGAAAATAAAAAGTATCAGCCCTGTTGCCACGTAGAGAGATCACAAACTACTTACTCTATAGACGTTTCACGCAAATGATCAAGGTCACAGTCGTTTTTGTAGTTCGTTGTGCTCACCTGTAGGGGTCTCTGCCACACACTACTTAAAGTGGTTTGTGGTTTCTGCAGAGATTATAGGTTATGTCGATTGTTGACATTTTTCCTTTGAAAGGAATCTGATACGTATTATTTTTATTAGTGTTCTCCGATCAGTTAGTTTGTATCTCATATAAACATCTTTATCCAGTGTTATCACATTCTTACATTCAATATTTTTTCATTACTCTTAGCGAACTTCGTTTTCAACTATGTCGTGTAGGAAATGCTGCATTTCAAAGTGTTCAGCATCTGCACCGCTACACAAATTTCCAAATCCTGGAAAATATCTAGAACAATTCAGAATATGGGTGCACTCTATCAATGATAGGGATATCAATGAAATGAAGTAGTAAATTAGAATATTTATATGTAACACTTTCAAAGTAAACAATGGTTGAGCTAATAAACTATGAGATTGGAACCTTTGGTGAACAGTTGAAACTTTTCCTAGAGATCAATTATTATCCTAACACCAAATTGATATTTTTTGTACTCCACGCGTGTTTCGCTAAAAAGGTTAGCATCTTCATCTATCAAATTTATACTGTATCAATTTTATTCTCCTGAAGATGCTAACCTTGTAAGCGAAACGCGCGTCGAGTGCAGAAAATATCAGTTTGGTGTTAGGATAATAATTGATCTCTAGGAAAATTTTCAATGGTTGCGTTTAAGTTTATCGCTTATTTGTTTAGTTCCGATTCTAAGTTATAGAGGTAGCTGAAAATTGTTGCCAGCTGACAGCATTGTCGTCAACTACGCATGCTCATAATTTGACAAATTATTGCTTCGACCAATACTATTGCCGTGAAGCGTCTAAATAGTAAATGGTTTGTGAGAGAGATTCAGAATACAGAAGAGAACTTTCATCTGGCGCCACTTTGATGTTGGTTTTCTGTGTTGTGTAATATCCTTTTTAGCGGTAAGTTTAAACTATTCGAAACTTATCAGATATAATTATAATTCAATTGCAATCGGAAAATTATCACTGACATCTCTGACCAACAATTCAACAAAACGTCCTTTTGTCTTTTATTTCACTATGTTTACGTTTACTAACCGCGATATTATCAAAAAGTTCATGATTTCTCTCCCGTACTGAGATTTTTTAAGGTCAAAACACAAGAACTAAAGGAAAATCCTTAACGTGCCTGTGCGAAAGTAATGATTCACATTGGATTTGAATCGCTGGAGATTGAATCCATTTGGAAAAACGTAGTTTTCCAGATGAAAAAGTTCTTAAACAGTGAAGTTCGAGGTGTACTGAGTTGAACCTCAAAACGATGAGCAGCCACAGTCCGTCGCGTATTTCTGATATGTACCGCTCTTGGTGGAATCAAATGTGCCAAGTCACTTGAACACCTCTCGTGAAAGTATCTGTAGAAGAGAGACAAATCTCCAACCTTTCTTCGATGTTCCAGGCTATAAGGTTGCAAGTGATGTTTGCGTCTCCAATCAGGCGGATGGAATCCAGAGCTCTAAACATGAGAACAATACTCCAAAAATATTCCAAAGAAGGTCTGATCTGAGCTTCATAAAGCATCAAAGGTTGCTGAGGTTTGTATAGTTTTCTGGTTCGGAACAGTGTTCCAAGCTTTTGAGAAACAGCCTTTTCAATTCTAGCGACATGATTGTGTCAAGACATATTGGTGTCCATTTTAACCTTTAATAAACTTATCGAAGCAGAAAGCGGAATTGTCTGACCTTACATTATTATATCTGGTTGGGAGACATTTATCTTCTTGGAGAAAGTCGATGCCTAGGTTTTTATGGCATTGAATTGAACCAGGTTACTTTCACCCCAATTCGAAATCACTTCTAGATCCTCATTAAGATATATAACCTCCTGTTGCCGGTGAAGCGATGTGCCTCCGTAGCCGAAAATCCAAATGGAATGACGAGACAAGTGTGCTGTCGTCAGCAAAGCAATATATTGGATTCTTGGTTTTTTCCAATAAGTCGTTGATATATAATAAAAAGAAGGTTGGAGACAATATGGATCCCTGGGGAACACCAGCGTTGATGGTGAAAGTATTCGAAAGATATCCATCAACGGCCACTTGCAGGGAACGTTCTTTCAGGAAGTTGGAGAACCATACACAGAAATGATCCAAGCCATAGCATCGAAATTTAGCCAGCAAACCCTCAACACGGTCAAAGGCATTAGAAATATCAAGCCCAACAACTCCTGAGTCTTCATGTTTCTCGATATGGGTGGCATTAGAAGGTCGCCTGTTGATCTTTGTTTCCGAAATCCATATTGATGATCGCTTAAGATATTGAAGCCTTCCAAATATATGAGATTATGGTGGTTTACGACTTTCTCCATGATTTTTGATATCACTGGTAGCAAAGCCACTGGTCTATAGCTATTTGGAAGATTTTTGTTGTCCTTTTTGGGAATAGGCTGAACGCGAACAATCTTCCAACAAGAAGGAAAAACTCCTTTTTTGTAAGACAGGATGAAAAATCTGCAAAACAGTGAGGCGATTTCATTTACGCTCTGTGCAAGTACGATGATGGGCACTTCATCAGGGCCAGACGCCTTGTTAATATTGAGCCGTTTCAAAATTCGCCTAACGCAAATTGTTCAGCTAGTAGATTTTCTTTTTCTATGGCTGTTGTTGCAATTCAACCATCCGCTTGTATTAGTGGTGAAATTGTGGATTTTTTAAAGTTCTGATTAACAGATTCAGCTACCGACCAGAATGATCTAGATCCGTTGGGATTGGCAAGCAGTTTATTCCTAATTCTCTGATTCTGAAGTTTTTTGCTTTCATTTATCCAAATTTTGCAGCTGTTTCGAGCACTGGGATTTTTGCGTCACTGCCGGTAGACGAGATTTTTGGAGGCGACAGCTTGTTCGCAATTTTTGTTGAACCAAAGTTTACCGTTAGAAATGTCGCTTTTATATGGTATTCTGTGGTTGTAGTCTGTGGTGTGTGTGCAGTTAATGTCATAATATGGACTGGCTGTTAAAGAGAGAAATTGAATCCAAACTTCAACAACTGAATAGGATGAAGTGATCCCACGTTTTAACTTATACGTCCCCTACACACTTGAAAGCTCTAACATTACACTATTGTACTAGCCTTCAGAAAGAGAAAGTTTAGCACATCATTATTGAAAGAGGTGATTCAAGTAACTTTTTTCCATATATCTATTATATAGAAATTCCAAATTTCCAGTTATTTGATTGGTTGATTATCAATCTTCATTATAAAGAATGCATAAGTGGCCGATAAAGTTGATACAGTTTGAAGTTGAAACGATGTAGGGAGTAGTTTTAGAATCCATATAATAAAAATGGAAGCATAGCATGCTTCCTTTGTCCTATATACTTACCTTCTAGATACTGAAGTAAAGTTTTGGTTTAGATGTTCATTGCTGAAAACGTTGTTCCCACATACATTGTTTGAAAAAATAAAATATTATGCACATAATAGGGCGATGATTATAAAAAGCAAAACCGTAAGATTCTGAATACCAAAATTTATGGTTATGAGTTGTTTGATAAATTTTCATATGTTTATATGAAAGTAGTTCTTTGGATAGGGCTTTTTCTTCTAGTTTGTATTTGATAGTAATTTATATGCATGATTTAGACAACTTTGTGAGAAGTTATTCGTTTTGAAATTAATTGCTCTCTTCCTCCCATTGAAAGTTTCACACATTTTTGTATGAAGGGAGAATTAGGAAGCCAAAACCTTTTATTTCTCACATTTCATTCTTCATTCTATTTTTCTTTCCGTTATTTGCAGATTATTTCGACATTTCCACATTTTTATTCAAAAATGGCGTAGTTTAATTTTTTTTAACCCAATAATTATTGTTATTTTTTCATAGTTTTTCTATATTATTACTCCTCTAAATGACTAATCACATAATCGAATCTCCTAACTCCGTTTGAGACAATGAAATAATATGCGAAATGAGTACTTTGACAATCTGAATATTTTAATAAATTGCTTGTCATAACTCAGTTTTAGAGAATCGATCTTAATTTTAAACCATAAATTTGGAGGTGGATTTTTGATAAAATTATCTCCAGGATATTCGTCCTGGAGTGGACATTCATCTTATTTATTTTATAATCTACATCTCTATGTATTTGTCATCAGTGTCAGTTGTCAGTTTTCATTTTCCATTAGCAATTTCAAAATTTCTGACATGAAACGAATGACAAATGAACAACTCAGAAAAATATATGTACTACAATGTTTAATACAATCAACTCATAAAATCAAAGTGATCCATCCGACCATATGGTCGGTCGGTAGCCAAACGGTTCGGCGTGAGTGCTTTGTTCACTCACTCAAATTGACTGCCGTGTTGGTCGGTGGTTCAAGCCCTAGTCTGAACGATCGATCTTCACTTGCTACCGTCCAACCCGTGTTAGGAATCACACGTTAAAAGGTAAGACCTCGTTAATCCTTAGCTCGCACAAGTTTCGACTTCTGAGGGTTGTCGTTCGTAGGGGTGCGACAGCTGGTTAACGGAAAAACAGATTTTAAACAGATTTTTTTAAACAGATTTAAACAGATTTTTTTTAAACAGATTTAAACAGAACCAAATAAAAAAAAATGAGGGTCACTAATTTTTCATGTTATTTCAAAAATTACAATTCATACGGCACTCCCTTATCAGTTATCATATCACTTATAAGGAATATATTTTGTTTTGTGATCGTTTTTCGTCGGGATCAACTAAAAAACCGAGAAACCGAGGCATGTTCGGAAAGCGTGCCCCCGATCTAAAACCAATACTACAGTTTTCAATTTCACTCTTAGTCATTCAAGGTCGACTGTAGTGATCAGGGCGTCAACTTGAATGCGATTTCGATTTGAATTTTTGACATAAATCATATGACTGAAATTTCCATATGACATGACACACTATTAACATTGAATTAACATTAAATTAACGTTTAACTTATCCTTCGAATTAATTCTATAGATGAAGATGGGTGAGCAATCGATTACTCCCAACAAAAGTGGAATATCTAACAGTGACCAAAGTGAAAACACTGAACATGAAATGAACTCTGACAATGAAAATATTGAAGATATGTCACCTGAGGGTGAGACTCTCTGAGACACTGCTCATTATTTTCTACGTACTATTTGATTTTAGAATTCGCCAATTTGGATAGTCAGTTAGACGAATTGAATTCTGCTCTTGATGATATTGAGCAAAAAAATGATGACATACATGCCAAGCTCCTACAGTTATTGCATGCCAATAGGGAAGTTCGAAAACAATTGAAACTGGATCAGGAAGACAGAGCTGTTATGGAAACAGATTCAGACGTGGCTAAGCATTAAGTATAGAACATATGCATTCCATTGTGTTTATAACTGAATTATCATTTTACAGAAGTTTTCTTGTTTTGTCAATAATGTGTACATAATTATATTACCCTACATAGTGAAATAAGGACTAATAAAAGTTCTGAATTAACAAATAAATACTTGTTTTCAGTTATTATAAACACAATATTTCATACAAATTCAAATCCTAAGAATTTAGGTTCCATTCAGTTTTAATAAAATAGGTAGCATGAATATAATACTGTAGTAGCCAGTAGTCTCTATTGAGATGCATTATATTGAGCGCATTAAATTAATGCGCTTTGTAAATCTGAATTTTGCATAACTTATTGCTTATGATGATAATATTAGATGTTCTCGTTTTTGTGGGAAGTACTATTGGGAGATTTGAACGTTGATTTTCTGAGAAAAAAATCCATATACCAGATGAGTCACGAGTAACAGGACATCTATATACGAGATATATTTCTGAAGATGTTCTATTCATAACCAGACAATGCAGGTCACTCGAGGGCATGATTTAAATTTTTTTTTTTATACAAGGTATTCCTGAAAAATTTATATCAAAGTTATATATAATTTATATCAAAGTCACAACTCATTCATTTTTTTGAATTCTAAGAGGATTTGCATTGAGGTTATTCATTGCTGAATGCAACCAATTTCGAGATATTGCAATTTTTCTGAAAAATCAACTTGTCTGAAAAAAAGTTTTTTCTCAATATATTCTAGTCAATTCGAACGATTTCTTTAGAGGGTGTTCAAAAATAATGATTATGTTCAACTTTAAACCTTATTATCTTTGATTTTTCAAATAAAATATCCTATACATTTTGACTCCCAAGATGAAGGTCCCCTAATTTCTTTTTGAATGATGTACATTGCTATAACTAAACAAAAGTTTTCAAGTGAATAATGATTTTAGTTCAGTTTTGTTTTTGATACTTCAACAAAGTTAAGCCATTTTGTTGTGAATGGTGATCTCAGCAATACAACTTCAACTTTTGAAATTGAGATTTTAATATTCAGTACAAAAACATGTTGTGAAAAATTGTGGCAGTTTAAAATCTGTTTAACAACATTCATAACAACAACATTCTCTTTTTTCATCACCATGTTGATCAATCAAAATTGAAAATGTCTACTTAAAAAACATCAGCTTACAGAGTGTGTTCTGCTTTGATCATATCAATAGGATAAATACAACACAGCCATTGCTTATTGGGTATTCTCAAGTCGGCGGTCGTTTTTCTGTTAATTGAGTCTAATTTTGTGTGATTTTGTTACGGCTCATTGCACTGAAAACATCCGTTTAAGATAATTTTTAATTTTGGAGCGAATTGAAAGTTTTAAAATAAATATGATTTTATTTAATTAATGTTAGATAGATAGATAGATGTTTATTTAAAAATAGGTAACCCTAATATAAATATATATCCCAATTAAATCAACGGTGTATATATACAACAACAAAAAAAGAAATACAATGCAACAATAATATACGAAAATCACAATTTTAAAAATAGAATTAGTAGAATTACAAAAATTACAAGAATTGCTTTCAGTACGATATCTATTTCATCTTAATAAGTTCTTTCAATTGTTTTTTAAACAAATTCAACGATGATGATGTTTTAATGAAGTCTGGTAGTTTATTAAATTCTTGGAAACCTTTGAAAAATAAAGAGTTCATAGTACTGCGATAAGCAGTGCTGCTAATGTGAATGTCATTTTTACCCCGAGTGTTATAAGTGTGAATGTCTCTATTCAATATTATANTTATTGTTGTGTAACTCTTCACAATTCTCTTCTTCATATCCTGTGGAGGAGTATTAGGGTAGTGGCTTATACCATATACTTTTCTCATAACCCTATAAAATATCCATACTGGTTAAAGGTGATATCGCTGACCAGTTATAAATGCTACCTCTTCCAAATCCATTTATTGTGAAATTTTCTATCCAAATATATCTTCACAGATCGTTGGAAGTGAGCAGAAGCACTATCCAGTTGTAACCATATTCTATGTGTTTAAAATGTTTAAAAATGTTTAAAAATTTCCCAAAATTCATATTTCATGAACCTTAGAAAGTTTGTTCCATTCGGAGTATCTTCGAAAAAAATGAGGTCCATTTCCACTGAAAACACTAATGATGATCAATGTTTTCTGTGTCATAATAATGAAAATTGTAGCTATTCACGAGGCCATTATTATAATATTATACCATTTATAATACATAGTCAAAAATTCATTCATTTTCTCCTACATGTTCACTTGTCCATAAACAAAAATCAATTCGATGCTATGACAATACAAATTCTGATGGAGCTGTATGTGATAGGGACGATTTTTATGTTTTCACAAGATTCTGCTGATGCTGGACTGACTTGGGACAGTGTAACTTGAAATTTGTCTGGAGCTTACGTTTGGATTCTCTACTACAGACCCCTCAAATTTGGTTTATTCATTGGTGAATCATCAAGATGAATAAACCTCTAAGAAACCAGCTACACATGCTGGCGAAACGTTAGGATACAGTTCCAAACTAAGACGGCCTTCAAACCCGAATGAAGATCTTAAGTGAAGTTATCCACATCCATAGAGTACACTAAGAAAAAAATATCGAATTATTATTTTTTCATTTACCGACTGTGTTCACCTACTATTTTTCAATATGATATGCTTATTGCCTGATTTAGTGAAAAAAAGGAGCGTTCTAGTTCATCAAATTGTCTGAAGGGGTGAAAATAGGGTGGAAATATTTTTAAAAAATGGTAACATGAAAAATCGACTTTGTACACCCGCAATATTGAGACATGTTATTGCTGATGATCTAATCGACAGAAAAAACTTCACGTCATAGTTTTTCAGGCCGTCTGAGGGGGTGAACATGGGGTGAAATTATCAAAAAATTTCTTAACATGAAAAATCGACTTTGTTGAAATATATTATTCCTGATGATTTATTCGATCAGAAAAACTTCACGTCATAGTTTTCCAGGCCGTGTAGTATGTCTCAATTTTGTAGGTGTACAAAAACGATTTTTCATATTTTGATATTTTCATCTCCTGTTCACCCCCTCAGACGGCCTGGAAAACTATGACGTGAAGTTTTTTTTGTCGAATAGATCATCGGGAATAATATATCGCAATTTTATTAGTGTACAAAGTCGATTTTTCATGTTAAGATTTTTTTTTTATATTTTCAGCTCATGTTCACCCTTTCAGACGGCCTGGAAAACTATGACGTGAAGTTTTTTTTTGTCGAATAGAGCATCAGGAATAACATATCTACTGCACCGCTACACAAATTTCCAAATCCTGGAAAATATCTAGAACAATTCAGAATATGGGTGCACTCTATCAATGATAGGGATATCAATGAAATGGACCCAGTAATGGTGTATCGCTTTGAAAGAGTTTGTCATAAACATTTCAAGGCTAAAAAATATCATTCATCGATGTCGAGTAGACTTCAACCAATGACTGTGCCTACATTATAAAATCTTTGAAAAAATAATATACAATAGACTGATCACTTATCTAGAGAATAATAATGTTCCAAGTTATATGCAGAATTGATTTAGAAGAAAGAAATCTACTACTTGAGCTAACTATCAAGCTCTATGTAAGGTAATTGAATATCAATAGTAAAAAGGCTGGACTTGTCCAAGACCATAGATTATTGATCACACAACTGTCGTTATACGGTATCAGAGGGCTGCCACTCGAACTAATAACGTCCTATTTGAAAAATAGACAGCAATGTGTTACTGAAAGGGATACTGATCTAATGAAATCAGAAATGCTATATATCATAAGAGGTGTACCCCAGGGGTCAGTGTTGGGCCCACTACTATACATTTTTTACACTAACAATGTGCCTGAAGTTGTTGATAAATACATGGTTCAGTATGCCGATGACTGTTCTGTGGTTTTTGGTTCAACCGATCACAACTACCTACAGGCAAATATCTTTTTCAAGCTAAAGATTCTGGAGGAGTACTTTACATCACACAACCTCAAACTGAACAAAAACAAGACACAAATCATATATCTTTTACCCAAAACGGCACAAATAATACTTTTAGTTATGGTGTAACTATTTTAGAACCAGTGACCCAACTTTCCTTTCTTGGAATTATAATTGACTCAAAGCTGAACTGGAAGAGCCACATAGATAAAGTGGCAACAGAAATGTCAAGGCACTGCTATGCCCTGAGAATAATTACACAAAATATATCCACTGAGACTGCGATGTTAGCATATAATAGTTATATTCAGAGTCACATCAGATATGGCAATATGTTCTGGGGAATGTCTGTACATACACAAAAAATATTCGTATTGCAAAAATGATGTCTCAGAAAAATATTCAACCTTTCTCGGAGAGAAAGCTGTAAAAAATAATTCGTAGATAAAAAAATATTAACACTAACAGGTCTTTATATTTATGACTCTGTGGTATTTATCAAAGAAAATATATCTCTTTTTGCGACTTACGATAGGAACCATACGCACAACACACGAAACAAAAATAACCTTTTGAATATAAAGACACATTTGACCTATCTTCAAAAAAATATACCTTTTTCAATAATTAATATTTATAACAAGGTACCTGAATCTCTCAGAACTTTGTCTTCTATGATCATGAAGAATAAATTGAAAACTTTGCTTCTCTCCAAAGCTGGAAGAATTCTTCAGTGATAATTTAAACTGATGTTGTTCGCGTTGAATATTTCATGTCGTATCATTCTGCATTGTGATGTAGTTTAGTCTCTTTTGAACCCTACATATAG
>NW_019296078.1:2288-14163 GCF_000500325.1 Leptinotarsa decemlineata
TTATTACCTCATATTATGTAGTTAAATGTCAATGTATTCAGGCAATTATTAAAAGTTCCGCCATTTGGTAGTAGTTAAAGATATTGACCTTATATTCTGGAGTTGTGAAGCATTTGTGAGGAGCTTTACAATGATGTGTCACAAGACTCCCCTTTCCATTTAATTTTTTTTCTAGATGGCGCCCATTCGCCATCTTGAAAGTTTCATCTATTAATTTTACTTCAAAAAAAGTATTCATGCATTAATTTCATTATCCCAAATTTCAATTTTTTGAGTGGACCCGTTTAAAAAATAAAAAGGGGGGGTTATAGAAAAGCACTGTATAAAATATGATCGTTTGTGTCTGTCAAATATCTTAAAATTATATATTTCTATCTGATTTATTAAAGAGTTCAGTATCTAATTGCAGTATGGTACACTGCAGAAAAATCTTTGCTGAAAAAAAGGAATTGAGTGTATTTTCGAATCACTTTTTTTGGAACCAACTTTAAAATTGACATTGATCCCTTATTTAAAATGAAGATTTTTTTCATCTACCCGACAAAAAAAAGAAACATTCCTCAATATCTCTTAAGTAGCTAATTTAAATACCCGTAGGTATAAGGTGGGCTGAAAAGTTCGTAGGTTAACACACAGATGGCGCCACTAGTATTGCATCCATATAATTTTTAGTTAACCCCTACCTTAAAAACACGTGTAAAAATCCACAGCTATAGGACTATTAGTTTGTGGCATAGAACATTTTGGGTGAAGCAATTTTTGTTAGTTTGAAATTGAAGTATAAACAAAATTTCGTGGGATGATAAAGCATTGTTTTTTGGCGAAAAAAAATACTGTTGAGGCCAAATCTTGACTTATTCGGACTCTGCATCAGAGAAATCAACCGTTGAGATGTGGTTTGATAAGTTTAAACAAAGTGAGGACGATGCACGCAGTGGACGCCCCAGATAGGCTGTTACCGATGAAAACATCAGAAAAGTCCACAAAATAATTTTGGATGACCTCAGAGTGAAGTTGATCGAGATAGATGAGGCTCTAAAGATATCAAAGGAACGTATTGGATATACCGTGCATGAATATTTGGGTATGCGAAAGCTTTGTTCAAAGTGGGTGCCGAGCGAGCTCACAATTGACCAAAACCAACAACGAATTGATGATTCTGAGCAGTGGTTGGAGCTGTTCCACTATAAAAACCTGATTTTATCTATCGATGTGTGACAATGGATGAAACGTGGCTCCATCATTTCACACCAGAATCAAGACGATCATCATCTGAGTGGACTGACTGAATGTGGCTAGCAAGGTTATGGTTTAGTATTTTGGAATGCGCATGATATAATATTTAAAAAGGGAAAAACTATCAACAGCAACTATTATATAGCATTATTGAAGCATTCGAAGGACGAAATCGCAGAAAAATGGCCCCGTTTGATGAAAAAGAAAGTGCTGTTTTATCAAGGCAATGCATCGTGTCACAAATCAATAAAAACGATGGCAAAATTACATGAATTGGGCTTCGATTTGCTTTTGCATCCACCGTATCCTCCAGATCTGGCTCCCAGCGACTTTTTTCTGTTCTCAGACCTCAAAAGAATGCTTACTGGACAGAAATTCAGCGCCGATGAAGAGGTGTTCGTCGAAACTAAGGCCTCTTTTAAGGCAAAAGACAAATCGTGCTATAAAATTGGTATCGAAAAATTGTATGACCGCTTTAATCGTTATATCGCCCTCGAAAGCAACTGTATTGAAAATAAACTGAAATTTTATCAATTTTTTTACGTTAGCCTATGAACTTGTCAGCCCAATTGTTATCATACTAGTCAATCCAGTTATTCAAAAACTGCAAAAATTTAAATAAAATCTGAGAGAAAATCTCATAAACTACACCTCACGATTTGATCTCCACAAACTTAGTTTGATAAGTTTAAACAAAGTGAGGACGATGCACGCAGTGGACGCCCCAGATAGGCTGTTACCGATGAAAACATCAGAAAAGTCCACAAAATAACTTTGGATGATAAATCATTGAAGCTTGAAGCTTGTGTGTGATAATATTTTTTTTGACATGTCTTATACCACTTGTGATCTTCAGATTAATAAATTTGATTAATTGATTGATTGATAATAATAAACTAATAGCTCAATGGTCATAAAGGAACAAATGCGTATGCAAACATAATAATTCACTTATATGAATGTACTTAGGAAAAGTTCTTTTTATATTGGTCTAGTCTAGTCCGGTTTAGTTCGACATATTCGAGTATTGAGGTTTCGTCGAGATTCGGGTGAAGATAAGTTAATGTAGGTTATAATATTTGGGTAATATTGAGCTTGCTCACAGTTCATTACAAACATTTCAAGTTGATGTTATCCACATTTTAACATGATGCTTGAATGTCTTGTAATTTTTCGTGATCTTGAAACAGTCCGGTAGTAAATATATTGCAATTATTTGAACTCAGCTTTGTACTACCCCGCCTCCGAATATTATTCAAAGGCTGTTTGGGTATTTTTTTGAACGTATTTTCCAGAAATTTGTTTCTTCATCTCAAATGAATTTTTTCTTCGCAATGGATTTGACTATGGTAGCTTAGATAACGTTACTACAATATCTTATTTTCTCATGTAATACTGTTATATTCTGCTTGGTAAATAAATAAACGAACGAATAAATAAATGAATGACTAAATAAATAAATGGATGAAAAATAAATAATGGCGTTACTATTTCACTACACTTGAAGAAGATCTTATCTCAGACGGATGTTTCGTGTATCCCGTAGATCATCAATAAAGTCAGTCGAATCCCGGACACCACTGCTGTCGTGGTTTTATCTGTCCTGTATTGGCGAGGAGTAATATTCCGAATCCGGTTTGGAGGTGATTCCTCGATTATTTCAGCTGCTGGACGCACGGTGAACATCTTCAAGAATTTCCTCTACTTGTGTCGGGTATCCGTCGTGGTATTAGCCAGGGGGCTGATATTTTCCGATAGCCATGTGCCAATAATACCATAAATTACTTTTCTTATTGAATGTAATTCATCAAACCTAGCTACTGATCAATTAGTTCTAACAACCCCCCTTTTTTCAGGCGACACGTGCCCAGAAAATCCCTCTCCTCCCCAAGCTGTGCGTACCTGTTTTATTCCCACAGTGACGTATTTCCGTTCGAGCGAATCTTGAACGGTGGCAATAAATCGCTAAAAATCGACGAGCGCCGCCACGAGGGCGGTAAATCAACGGCGTCGTCGACTTCGATAAATTCGAATGGAAGTCGTCAAAATAGCGGAGCAATTACGGAGAAATTAAAGAGGAAAAAGCGGCGGCGGAGAGCGCCCGAAATAAAGAACGAAGGATCGACGTCTTCGGGAACAATGGATGGGAGGAGGAAAGGTAAGGGAAGTTTTATTGTAGTTTGCGGTTGTTCGATATTTTCCCTCGGATCTGTCTTCAGAAAAGCGGTGTGTTTGGAAAGACGGATTGGTATTCGAGGGATTATTCATAGATTTTGTGATAAATATTTTGAAAAATGAGAATTAAAACTTCTTATGTCTTCATACTACTTGAATTTGCAACGAACTTTACTGCTTTTCGTCCCACGAGGACATTTTCAAACGAATACAATGAACTGAAATAAATAACAATGTACACACCTATGCAACCACAGTCGGTAATAAGTGACGGTCCATAATGTCTTTATTACCTGAAGGAAACGGAATTGAAACTTTCTATGTTTTTTACCACTTTTATTTGTAACTAACGTTACTGCAGTTTCGTTTAATGTATACGTTTGAAAATGTCCTTATAGGACGAAACTGCAGTAACGTCAGTTACAAATAAGAGTGGTAAAAACATGGAAAGTTTCAATTCAATTTTCTTCATTATGATTTCCTACCACGTAGTAACGGCTACATCCATCAATTTACTTCATCACCTGTATATTGTTTACCTGTGACAATGTGGGAACTCTAATATGAAAACCGGCGAGTAGATCAGGTCGATTTGATCATTTAGTATGTGACATCCGCAATATCAATGCTTATGAATTTCCAAAGATTCCAAATGACTGAGTTTCCAACCCTTGCCTGCATATTGCAAAATTTCCGTATCGTTTAGATTCGAGAACTTGTGGTTGCATTCCTAGGAATTGTTTGAAAACGTCGAATAATTTTTACCTAGTCTGAAGGACCTTTCATGTTCAGCATTCCGGTTTGAGGAATTTTGGCCTCATTGTTCAACATAAACACTATTACTCTCAGGACACTTGAGCTCATAAACTCTAGATTTCTCCAGCTTGTCCACTTTATCTTCGGCATTGAAAAGGAGATTAGATAACATGGCCTGAATACCACTTCCACATTGTTTTTTCTGAAAAATCCCGCAATTGACTCTGTTTTATTACCAAAATGTGTTAACGATTATGTATAGTAATTATTATGTATATTGATTTAAATGTATATTGATTTATATGGTAATGAATCTGAAGCCGGCCCTGACCGATATCTCAGCGAGCAAACGCATGACTCATCGGGACTCATCGGTGTGTGCAACTAGCGTAACGCTAGTTGCACACACACCGATTTTGGACGGCCGACTTTGTACCGGTCGTCCAAATTCCAATAGTGAACCACATGTGGGAACGGGACCTTGCACACATGCCTACCGGTGATCGTCGCCGGTAAAATACTGGTGAGCAGCCGTCCACTGTCACTGTATCGCCGGCAGTACCGGGAAGTAGTGGCGTACATGACTAAATACACTCTTGCATACTCACCGGTTTTTTACCGACCATTCCAGTCTCGAATGCTCGGTGAAATTGTAGTTATTACGCATTAACTTCGTTTTGGTAGTGCGTGCTAATTACGACAACAAAGCAACTGATTGTTTGATCGATGAGAATCCGGTGAGTGTGCAAGCACCCGCTACCAATAAAATATCGGCCGATTTCATACTGTCGTCCAAAATCGGTGTGTGTGCAATTAGCGTTACATCGACGAAATGCAGGATCTGTTGAAAACATCGCCGCTGTCCGTGAGAGTGTGCCGGAGAATCTGAGATAGAAGACTACGTTGTACTTACAAGAACTCAGCCTTTCGCAAACCACAACTTGGCAAATTTTGGTGAGGTAAACTGGCCACCAAGATCGTGCGATTTGACTCCGTTAGACTTTTTTGTGGGGATTTCTTGAGTTGCAGGCAATTGTATGTGAATCCACTCATTTCATTGTATTTTCATTTTACATTTTATTGCTTAATATAATTCATATTTTAGCTATTCATTCTAGTTTCTATTTCATAGATTTCGAATTATATTAGACAATGGAAGTCCGAACTAGTAAAGTGGTGAATTTTGTCTTTTTTACAAATGTATTAAGCTCTTCAACAAATTTTATTTTTCCCAGCTTGTTAAGGATGAAAATATTAAAAACGATTGTTGACAAACTGAGCTGTTGGAAAATAGGAGAATTTTAATGAAGACATTTCAATACCCGTAGATTATCTCTATCAGGATTTTCTCAACAAACCAAATTTCTCCGATATTACGATCCTACAAGGCTTACTCATCAAATCATGATTGTTTTCTATGAGTCTATCATGAGCCAAACTGAAGGAAATCACTAGGACCGTCAGGAACAGTGAGAAAGCCCGCCAAAGTCAATAAAGACGTCAGCTTTCCTGCTCTGAGTGACTACAAAATCAGATTCACATCAACGTCAATATTAGCTCAAGGCCTCAACTTCCCTAAACAATCTAATTTTATATCGGAACGCATAAGGAATATAAATTTCGGTAGGATACTCTTTCGCGATTTGAATTAATCATGGATTAACTCGATTCCGCGCATCAGAATGGATACACTGTTGTTCCTTGAACATTATTTTGTTTGCGAATGGATGTATTATTCGAGTTTGAATTTCATAGTTCCATGGGTTCGGAGTTATTTGTTGTGCTCGCGTGGGTTTTGTACGAAAGGTGAAACTGGATGACCGATTTCATACAAAGGCTGCTGGACAAAAGCAGTGTGTAGAATACCGGATAATCTCGAAGTGAATTCGTTAATGAAAATGTTTCTTACTATAGACAAAATAAAGGTGTTACTATTATATTTCTCATACTTAAAACTGACCGTGGCTGCTATGTAGCGAGTGCGAATAAAGTATTTTGATTTTTTGATTTTTAATATCCAACCGCATTAGTAAATTATCCCTAATGAAACCGAGAAACATGACGACGTTTAAATGACCATAGAAAAAGTAAGGACCTACTACTTGCGTTCGAATTATTCCACCCCACACATTAACAGACCATCCGTGCTGGTGAACAAGGGTTGTAAAAATATTAGGGTTTTCGTCCCTGTAGTAGTGAAAGTTATGTCTGTTAACTAATTTGTTGTTAGGGAAAGTTGACTCATCGGAAAAAGTACATAATCAAAAATATTTTCTTCATCACCAAACTATATACAAATAGACAGGGTGTATATTTCAAAATAATTTTTGAATATGCTCCTCATGGACCCACATATACCTGTGCTGGAATTTTTCCCTAACTCTCTTCATTTCTGGTAGACATACCGAGGCGAATGTGGTGGGCCACCCTGTATAAACATAAAGCTGAGCGTCCATTTTTTTGAACTGGAAAACGATAATGCAATGTTCCATACTCATTTGGGAACTTATTTCTCTATGCCACAGTAGTTATGTTGCTGTTCTACGAGGTATGTTCTAAACATACGGTGTATGTTCAAATTTCGCGGGCTACGTATATTCGATTAGTAATTTTTTTATGTTGGTACACTCGTCTCAAGCATATGCTCACAGTTTTAGCTGTTTAGCATGTTTAGTTTGTTGGTTAGAGGCATAAAAGTTACAAGTGTTTTGCATGTTCGGCTCAAAAACACTTGAAATGTTAACAGTGAGTCAGAAAAATTTTTACAAGTAGTATAAGATTTTCACAGGTCGAGAGGATGTGATTGATGACGTTCACCCTGGACGCCCTAGCACATCAACAGCCGATGAAAATGTTGAGAAAGTGGAGAAAATTGTTATGGAGAATCGTCGAATCAATATTAGATGAGTTGCTGAGGATGTCGGCATATGGGTTGGTTCATGACATGCTATTTTTTTTTTGGAAATTTCCCATTAAGAATAGAAATAATATCACAAAACTATAATAAAAAAAATATTTCAATAATAAACAATGCGCACTATCAAAAAGCCAGCACACAAAACAAAATATTTTATTACCTCTTGGAGAGTAAACTAACCATTCACGTATGCTACGCTGTCTAAAAGTCGATTTTTTTAAGTTTGTACTAAGAAACAAACCAGACTGCAGCTACTGCCAAGAGTGTCACGCCGAGGTACAATCTATTTCCAATCTCTTATTAAATGATCACATTCGCATTAGACAGCGTGCGATATGGGATTTACAACTGATCGAAGTCGAGGTAATGAAAGCGAATGTTGCCACGTTTATTGGTTTTCCGTGTTATATATCTAACAATATATTTGTGAAATATTTCAAATCGAAAGGGCGCTAAGAACAACATTTTGCAAAGAGCGGGGGGCAAACTGCCCCCCTTGGTCCCCTGTGGCGCTGCCACTGGTAGTGCATCAGGAGTTCTTGCCACATGGTCGTACGGTCAATTTTTGCGCCGCTTGCAAGAAGCGATACGAAGAAAATGTCCGGTATTGTGGAACAACAATTCACGGTTTTTGCATCTCGATAATGTTTTGTTCACTCGTCATTACTTGCCCGTAATTTTTCGGCCAAAAACAACCGTAATCATGCCTCAGTCACCGTATCCACCTGATTTGACCTCCTGCGACTTTTTCCTGTTCCCAAGATTGAAGATACTCATGAAAGGAAAGCGTTTTGCGACGATTGAGGGGATAAAATCCGACACACAAGGGTATAATTTGGATGGGACAAAATAGAAATTGATGAATGAATGAATATTTTTTGAGAGAAATTGAAATTCAATAATTTATTTTTTTGAAATACCATGTACATTCACAGATTTTGACGTTTTGAAAGTAATTCTCTCGGGAATCTCCAGGATTCGCCAGAATAAATCTGCCTGAACCAAGTGAGATAGCAAATGCCCTCTAGTATCTACTAGTAACTCCATATTCTTTTTGTATAGTCGAAGCAACCTATAACCTCGAAGGGCAAAAAAACCAATACAGAGAAATAATGCCGACAAGAACTGCATAGAATGTACAAACTCGACACTTTCAGATTATTCATTTTAGCCGAAAACCTACAGTTTGTAAAAAACTTGATAAAATATTAGTTACCGTTTTTGCAGGCTTTGTTCAACACATAGAAATCTACAGGGTGGTCGAGTGTACCAATTTAATCGAAATTAAACGACCTCATGCATTTATTTTTATGATATTTAGTATGTTATAAAAATATCCCTAGACTTTTCAGAAGAAGATTTTAGGGTTGCATGTGCAACGGAATGTCGTTTCATTACCTACTGGGTCGATACCTTGGTTACACCTCATAAAAACTGTTGATATCATTAACGGATTCCGTTATGAAAAGGTTCTTCAAATCGTTGAAAAAGAAGATAAAATTACAATATTTCCTCCTAACCTCCATCGATCGGTGACTTGCCTAAACACAACAGCTTCACGTTATTATTTCGATCTTCACGGTAAAATCTCATTCATCTAAGAGGGTGGTTAATTGCGAACATAAGTTTAGGTCGATCGCAGATAGAAGAGAAGCGATCTCCCGTTGAGATAGTCACCGTTCAGGAGGTAGTGAGTCGAATAGCGCTGAGTTAACAGGAACTAATAGGAATTGGAGCGATTGTATATCGGCGTCGGTTGCGAGCTGATCCTTTTTCCTAGATAAGAGATTACATTCGGATTTTCGGAATGCCGCTTCCGTATGGCGGGAGAGGTTCGACGATAACCCCGAAGTTTGGTTGAACTTCGGGACAAGGTGTTGTTTTGTGCGATCTTTGCTATGCTGGTTAAGCTGCTTACTGTGGTTTATCCCGTGAAAACGGAGGTATATGATGGAATTGGCCGATGAAATTCCATAACTTATTCAAGTAACACTTTATTGAAAGGCTTTCACTACATAGTTTACAACACCACAACACGTGTTTCGCAAAGCAATAGCTTCCCCAAGCGTTTTTATATGCCTGGAGATATTGCTTGACGAAACACAGGTTGCCTTTTGGTGAATTGTCCAGTGAAAATCTTACAATAATGTGTTACTTAAATGAAAAATTGACGCCACGAAATGATGATGGTAACCAGAATTCCTTGAGATTTACTTCATCNATGTAAAGAATCTGTTTCCCAGTATCCCTCCGAATGAAACGATTACTTTGGTGGAGAATCTATTGGACAAAAACTTTATCAATCCGGTAGTGAAAAATGAAATATTAAACTTGCTTACGGTGTGTTTGTCACAGAATTACTTCCAATTCAATGAAACACAGTAACCCACTGGTAAGAAGTTTCATGTATTGGTATGTTTCACAGGAACGAACAGACAGTTGACTAACTTTCTGAAGTTCGCAATTTTCTCGACCGTTCTATCACATTCACAATGGAGATGGAACAGGACGACTCTATAAATTTTTTCAACTTGACAATAATAAAAGTTAACAACAAACATGATTTTTCAATTTACCGTAAACAGGCACATACATATATTATCATTCATAATTCGTCCACTTACCCATATCAGCATAAGGTAGCAGCTTTCAACAGTATAATCCTTAGACTGAGAAATGTGCCCTTGTCAGAGGCGAATGTCAATAAAGAACTGAATATAGGTAATAAAGCAAATAGCCGTCAACATTGATTACCATAGCGGTCTAATACATTCTTTATTATCAATAAAGTTATACAGTCAAGCTTTGAAAGAAGTTTACCCAATTCAAAGGGAAGAGGATACAAGTTATAGAACCTTAACCTACTTAGGCCATCGAACTACAAATATTTCAGATTTTCTGCACAGCAAAGGTGTAAATACCGCTTTCAAAACCAACAACTTAGGCATGCACATTAAGAATAACAAAGATGAAAGTTCAGTTTCAGAAAAAACAGGAGTGTATAAATTATCGTGTGGGTCATGTTTTATATAGATCAAACTGGAAGAGCGTTCAAAGCCCGCATAGAGGAACACAAATATAGTTTCCAGAATGGAAAAATAAATTCCCATATATGCCACTCATCTAATTACAGAGGGACATGAGTTCAACCATGAAAACAAGCCCCTCCATTTGCAGAAGAAAGGTTTGAAACTTAACCTGTTGGAGAGTGGAAATAAACAAATTAAAAAACTCTCAATATCTTATGAACGAGCAAACTGAATTGAATCATTTACCATTATTGAATTATCATTATTATTGAATTAGGCAGACGAGTAGGTAATAGGTTAGAGTATAAAATGGTTGTAATTTAGAAGTAACTTTCAGTTTATGCTTGAGAAAGCTATTATATAGCGAAACACGTGTCGCGGTTTTTGTAAAACCCTTTATAGTGAAAATCATACAATGAACTGTATTGATTAGTTCTTCACTTCTTTTATTTGTTGTATTTGCGAAAATTCATGAGCAGTAGTACTGGAATTATAGGAGCATCCATTTGTATTCATAAAGATGACTTCGAATCTTCAATCTGAAGCAGTCAACGAATGTTCAGTATCTTTTCCATAAATAAAAAAGAAAAATCGTTGTTGGTTATTTTTGAAGAAGATGGATGTGTATCAGTGTTCGCCAGACTTTTCACTTCACCTAATAAAAAAATTATCTAAAAGAACAATTCGTTCAGGCCAGAATCAACTTCCTACACTGTATGTTAATGAACTGACAGCTAACAGAAACTGACTACTCCCCTGGCTTATACCACGAAGGGCGTTGGATTATATCCGACAGGTGTCAGTGCAGGATTCTTCACTAAAGTTTCCTACATATGCTGTTGGCGATACAACTGCCGGAATCGACTTTCAATTATTGGAACACACTTGCAGACGGTTTCGGGTTGTTTGGCCACTCATCAGTGCAAGGTAGTGTCTACGATCAACATAACCTTCTTATTCCAAAACTTGCTGGAATCGATAGATTACTTCAAGCATTCATAAGTACTGCTGAGGACTTAAAAATCTTCCAAAAAGTAACGACGATAAGAGATTGCTCAAAGATTCAAGAAGATCTCAATGCTTTTTTTTTGATACTGTACCTCAATAAATTGAAACTTAACATTGATGAATGTGCATGTATATCTTTTTGTAGAAACAACATACCGATACATTTTTAATACTCCCTAGGCAATAATATTATTTACAGAGCAGACCAAATTAAAGATCTTGGAATCTATTTTGACACAATATTTGCTTTATTATATTCAGTTCTTTATTGAAATTCGTCTCTGACAAGGGCACATTCATGAGTCTGTGGATCAAACTGTTGAAAGCTGCTACCTAGTGTTGATATGGGTGGGCGGACGAATTATGAATGATAATATCTATGTGTGCCGGTTTACGATAAATTGAAAAATCATGTTTTTTGTTAATTTTTGTTATTATCCAAAAAATTTATAGAGTTGCAGGACCTTTGCAGGATGAGTAAAAAGTTTCATTGAATTGGAAGTAATTCTATGACAAACACACCGTAAGCAAGTCTGATATTTCATTTTTCACTAGTTGATTGATAGACTTTTCTTCCAATAGATTCTCTACAAGAGTAATCGTTTCATTCCGAGAAATACTGGGAAACAGATTCTTTACATCGAATGAAATCAATTTAACATTATCCGGGAGTGTAATATCTTGAATTTCATTGATCAAATGGTATGAATTCCTCAAACTGAATTTTGATTTGAAATTGGTGTGGTTTTGAATA
>NW_019296079.1:5625-19128 GCF_000500325.1 Leptinotarsa decemlineata
GTAAAAATATCACTGAACAAATGGTTATGCATGGACTGCAGAATACCAAATTTTTTCAAATGACTTTTTTGTGGAGGAGTCAATGACCTATCGCTTATATTTTTAATAGCTTTAGGCTAATACTGAATATCGTCGTCAGTGTTCATTTTACGAGGTTTTTTTTTTGGGTAAAGTTTTCAGTTTGTGTTGATTTAGCTAGATATGTTCATTTTTCAGATTATGGAAACCCAAAAAATAGTGAGAAACAGTAACTCCATCCAAAAAAAAATATCTGTTAAATAATATTTGCAAGTATGGTATGGGTCGTAATGTGATGGGGACTCCAAAATCTTGAAGAATCTGTATCAAAAAGTCTCAAATTCTCACAACAGTTTATCTTTTTTATGTAGATGTAGGGACAATACATTCATTTCTCGGAGCCTTGGACTGAGGCTTATGTTTATTCACAACAAGTTAATTGACAAGAAACAAAATCTTTTTTTCAATATGCAGAATAGTCAAATCATTTGTAGAAAAAACTTCAGTTGATTTCTCTGATAGAGGAGTGAATATGAACGAAACACTCGTATCAGTAAAAGAATTGAATTTTGCAGTACCAACTAAAGAATCCACAGCTCACAATTCACCTTCTGAAATTGGTAGTGATTTTAGATCAGAATTAAAAACGGTTCTTTTCCAACTATATCAAGTTATAAGTAACCTTAGTAATTTCATCAGTTCGGACTTTCATTGTCTAATATAATATAAATTGATTTGAAAACCCTATTTTTCATTCTCATTTGTTATTGACAAGTGTGCTGTAAAATCATCAAAACCCATTTTCTACACTGAGCTATTGCTCATATTCTCAGGAACTTTATGTCTATCGACTACAAATTTCAACCTGTGATTAAGATTAATATCAGATTTGCTGTTTCAGGAATAAATATCGATGTCAGTGTTGAAATTTCATTTTTTCAAACGACCTACAGGAACCTGTTGGCCATCTGCATGTTTTTTTTTGAAAATATATCTAACTGCCCTGATTTGCATTATAAAAATTAATGTTTCTGAAATTAACACGCCAGTGTTAATCCAAAACAAGCACTTTTCCCAATCACCAGAAATGTAACACTGTTCTCGACGCGCGTTTCACCAACCCGATGAAGAGGCCAACTTAGATGGTGAAACGCGAGTCGAGATGAGTATTGCATTTCAGGTGATTGGGAAAAGTGCTTGATTGTTTTTTCAGGGTTTTCAAATCAATTTATATTATATTAGACAATGGAAGTCCGAACTGGTGAATTACACCACGAAACATTGTCAACCACCTTCAAACTAACCTTAGTAAATTCGAAAGTATTAGGTACACTGAAATCTATCAAATCGGATGGCAATTGGTATTGTTCCAATATTGTGATAACTGTTATCACCCGAAGTGAAGTAAATTGATTTGGAATCTTAATTTTTGAATTTTCAGTCTTGTTAATAATTTTTTAACTTATATCTCGTGTAAATAGTTCAATTTTTTTTATTTTTTGATTGTTATTTGTATTTTATTTCATTGTATATTTCATTGTAGTATAATTGTTATTTTTCTGCTAATCCTTGTTTAATTTCTACAGATTCTTTCAGGGATTTCAAATCAATTTATATCATATTAGACAATAGAAGTCCGAACTAATGAAATGCAGCATCCTGGTGATTCTATAATCACTTCTATTGGTGAATTCGTTCTTGCTTCCAGATAAGTTGATTAGTTGATCAACTAATCAGGACGAATTCTTTACGCAAGATGGGGGACTGCCAATGGGATCGCCACTTTCACTAGCCATAGCAAACATACACCGGGTGTCAACGAATCTATTAGACAAGTCATAATTTCTAGACTATTAGGAGAATTGAAATGAGATTTGGTATAGTTGAATGGTATGTGGAGAGGAATGTTTTCACATATTTTTCACTTTCCGGTCACTTCCGGTTTCAGCGGAAATGGCTCCGGTTCTGAATTTTTAAATGGAACACCCTGTATATTGTAACATTTTTGGATTTCTGAGACAATTCTGGATCAGAAACTGACATTTCCGGAAGTTTTTCAGCCTACTTGATTTTTTCAGAGTCACTTTTAAAATTGCATCTAGGTGGCCATGATCGGACGTAAACTAATCTATGGACCTCAGGTGATATCAGAAAATTGCAATAGCGGAGTTTTAGTGACTAGTGTGTTGAATATGAATGAGACAAGTTTACAAAATAACATTTTCGTGTCTAACTATTATTTTTCAAATGGCGACCATTTTTTGACANATATTCAACACACTAGTCACTAAAACTCCGCTATTGCAATTTTCTGATATCACCTGAGGTCCATAGATTAGTTTACGTCCGATCATGGCCACCTAGATGCAATTTTAAAAGTGACTCTGAAAAAATCAAGTAGGCTGAAAAACTTCCGGAAATGTCAGTTTCTGATCCAGAATTGTCTCAGAAATCCAAAAATGTTACAATATACAGGGTGTTCCATTTAAAAATTCAGAACCGGAGCCATTTCCGCTGAAACCGGAAGTGACCGGAAAGTGAAAAATATGTGAAAACTCTCCTCTCCACATACCATTTATCTGTACCAAATCTCGTTTTGATACACCTAATAGTCTAGAAGTTATGATTCGTCTAATAGATTCGTTGACACCCGGTATATGGAGTGGTTTGAAACTCTGGCCATTGAAGAAGCCCACAAGAAACCTCGTGTCTGGTTGAGATACGTTGATGATACCTTCTGTATACCGAAAACCCACTCACACGGGATGGAATCTAAACCACGACTCCAACCACCATCAATCGACTAAAAGAGGAATCATCAAGACTCTATTTAGACCGACTCTAAAGACAGCAGGAGCCTCGCAAGGAAGAGAAGCCGTCAAAATCAGTGCTTGCACTTCCTTATATCAGAGGATTATCGGAAAGGATAAGAATAAGTGGATCCAAGTACAACATCAGAACCTGCTTCAGATCCGGAAACACTATCCGTAGCAGCCTCACGAAAACCAGGTCACCAAACGCGGACTGCGATTCCAAGAATTGCATTTACCGGATACCTTGTGAGTGCGAAAAATCCTATATCCGTGAAACTAAGAGGCCATTGAATGTTCACATTACCGAACACAAGAAACACACACAGCGAGGGGAAACTAGCGGAGCATGTTTGGACCCAGCTGGTTAACGGAAAAACAGATTTTTTTAAATAGAACAAGAAAACATCGAGTGGTCCCAAGGTGAGATCATACACAGGGAGGAACATTGGTTTAGGAGAAAATTCAAAGAAGCCGCATACATGTTGTCCAACAATGTATTCAGCCAAGCTAGCGTAGAGATACGCAATATATGAAAACCCATAATCAAGCGAAAAATGGTCAACTCCCGCTAAACGGTCATCTCCCACTAAACCGGTGAAGCGGAAAAAGGAAAGCGGAGATAAGTGAAATAACTCGAATGACCCATAAATAGTCATCTTTCGGAGGAATTCGTCCAGTCATCACCCGAAGACGATTGTGGATACGTCGTGAAGTAACTTGGCTTGGAATATCTTGACTTTTTATTTTTATTTTTTGATTTTTTATTCCTTGTTCAATTGTTATATTTTTACTTGTATTTTATTTCACTATCATTTCTTTTCAGGTTTTTTTTGCTTAATATAATTGTTATTTTCAGCTATTAATTTTTTATTCTTCTTTTTATTACTTCTTTCAGGGATTTCAAATCATTTTATATAATATCAGACAATGGAAGTCCGAACTAATGAAGTTCATTTATTTTCTTCTTTTTAGAGCAAGTGAATAAGAGCATAGGTATACTTAAAAATGTTTTTCCCTAATAATTTATTTTTTAATTATCGCACATGTTCCTTAGTCTGTTCATTTCATTCAATGTGTGTCATTGGAATTCTTTCATTTTATATCCACTTCGTAGAAGTGCATAAAATCATAAATCACCATCTTTGGGATTTCGCCCTGTTGGATTCAGAGTGTCGTCATTTTAGTTTACGTGTTTTTTTCAGTAAATCCTTTGATTTGACACCCATATCACAGAAATGCATGGAAAAACTAGTCCACCATCGTAGGTGGTTCGCCATATTGAATTTAAAGTGACGTCGTGCTATTTTTCGTATTCTTTTCAGTAAACCTTCAATTCGATACTCATTACGAGGGCATAAAAAACTAGTCTGCTATATTGGACGATCTGCCTTATCGGATTTAGAGTAATGTTATTTTTCGTAGGACGGTAGCCGGTCGAGTTGACGTGGGTGCTTTGCTTCACTCACTTAATCGACCGCCGTGTTAGCTGCTGGCAAGCTGCAGGCTGAACGATGGATTTTTACTTGCTATTGTCCAACCCGTGTTAGGAATCACACGTTGAAAGGTAAGATCTCGTTAGTCCTCAGCTCGCACACGTTTCGACTTCTGAGGGTTGTTGTTTATAGGGTTGCGACATATTTTAAACAGAACAGCAAACCTTTTCATCTGTTTAATTTGTGAACTATATCATGATGGTTCATGAAAAAATTAATCTGGCATCTTCGAGGTTCGCCACATTGGATTCAGAGTGAAATGATATGTTTATCGAAAGAAAACTCATACTGATAGATATCTCAACTATAAATTATATATCCAATCATCACACTAGAGTCACACTAGGTAAAGTCAGTTATTTGTATAATGGGGCTGAGAGAGTTTGCACTTAAACTCGTATTCTAGACCCGAAAGACCACTCACTATACAAACTAATCGGCTTCGTTGAGAAGCTGGGTTTATTTGGCCGAGTGTGAATAGGTGTGAGCCATAATAAACCCTTATGGGTTGCGGTGGAGGGTCGAATAGGCCCACTCACTTTAGATCTACCTACCTACCTATCTACCCTCTGTGACAAAAATAGGTATATTTTGTAGAATCTATAGAAATTAAAATTAGTTGAAAATGGTGAGGACGCAGACTGATTATTATAATATGCATTTTTTTATTAAAAACTATTTCCTGTGCAACCTCATTCAACACCCAATTATGAAGTAGTAATAAAAGGTATATTTACGAATAAATCCAACTTCAAAAGTGATGCCAGGATGAGACCCATAAAGAACATTCAATGTATTCGAATTGGAAGTGCCCAAATAATCAAAATTACTCATTTTCCACCTTAGATAGATAGAAGATAATGAGTTTGATGTTTCTTCGATCATCAAAGTGATTAAGTATTATACTTGTAGCTTAAGCGAAAAAGTGGAAGAGCCAGTGAAGAACTAGAGAATAGATTGACCACAGTTCATATTGGACCTGACCGTGCGGGAACTCGTAACACCCCGGAAAGAGGTGGGTATTTATCACAGTTTGGTAAGACAAACGATTTAGATATCTTAAACGTAGGCAACTTTGTAAACACGAAACGTAGGGAAGTAATAGACATAACACTAGGTATGAGAAACTATGTTCAAAAAGTCAATGTCTCTGATGAGGAAAGTTATCCGGATCATCGGTGAATAAATTTTGAAATCGGAGGGAGCTTCTGAAGCTACCGGAAAATAAACTGATGAATCTATATGATAGACCTGGAAACTTGCTTGGATCAAATGTGTTCCAAAATTAGAGATTCTATGTTTGT
This sequence comes from Leptinotarsa decemlineata, assembly GCF_000500325.1. Lineage (NCBI taxonomy): Eukaryota > Metazoa > Arthropoda > Insecta > Coleoptera > Chrysomelidae > Leptinotarsa > Leptinotarsa decemlineata. The sequence continues at coordinate 11,254 of NW_019296079.1, forward strand.
TTGAAGGTGATTGACATTGTTTCATGAGGAATTTCACTAGTTCGGACTTCCATTGTCTACTATATAAAATGATTTGAAATCCCTGAAACAACTAAAAAAAGAAGAAATAAAAATGAATAGCTGAAAATAACAATTATATTAAGCAAAATAAACCTGAAATGAAATAATAGTGAAATAAAATACAAGTAAAATAGAACAATTGAACAAAAATAAATAAAAATAAAGAAATGAAAAAAGAAAATAAAAATGAAAAGTTGAGAGATTCCAAGTCACGTTAGTTCACGACGTTTCGATTGTTAGTATCTACAATCGTCTTCGGGTGATGACCCGACACATTCGTTGATTTGAATATATCTCAAGAAACCATTGAATCAGATGAAGGTTATTTAGTTTTTATGTCGATATTGAAATAAAAATATTGTTTATGTATTTTTAAATCTCGTACATTTATTGTTATTTATTTCCAATTTATTAAAACAACTGTTGAACAAAATTGTTATAGAAGTTGTGGCGTTTCAAGGGTGTTCTCCACTAAAATTGATAAAAATCTTTTATGAAGTATGGTCTGTATGGAAAATAAAATAAAATAAACACGGTCTATTCGTCTACCAATTGACAATTTGTCTATTCAATAATTATATGTTGCAAGGAAACAATGGCAGACGATAAAACGTTGGTCGAAGTTATTACTTTCTTTTCTGAAAATTAAAAAAATATATCTCAGTTTTATAAACACGGTCAATTCGTCTGCCAATTAACAATTAGTCTACTTTATAATCATATATATTGCAAGAAAACAATGGCTGACGGAAAAGTTATCAATTTTTTTGCAAGTTTATTCGCTCCTGCCTATACTTTCCATTGCCAATGGAATGGAAGAGGAATATTTGAGCAACTCCTTTGACTTGCAATGAGAGTAGTACAAGCCAAGCTACAACACACTGAGGGGGCTTCGGTGGTCCCTACAAAGGTTATGGAAAAGTTTGATATTTCTCTCACACAAGAACCCCAGATCTACAGGGAAGAGATCATAGGAATGGGAGCGATTCGAGGGGAGTAAATTTTAACATATCGAACTAAAGTTCAAACTGGCTGGTGAGGGAGGGTCTGAGGAAATCGTGATTGGATCAGCGTACCCCCCTTACGGAAGTCAGGAACCGCCACGAACCGGGGAAATGGACGAGCCAGTGAGAGCCTGCCAAGCAGGCTCCACCTGACCTGGGGGAGCACTGACATCATTGAATGAGGTGAGCTCTTACTACAGTTTATTATGGCAAACAATTCAGAAATTTCAAATGTAGACAATAAACATACTGTAATGAATCTGAAGCCGGCCCTGACCGAAATCTCAGCGAGCAAACGCATGACTCATCGGGAATGCACTCGATAAGCCACCGCAAATAATCTAGGCCGGTGCCGAAATACCTAGAGAGATCCGGAGAGTTCGTTGACGATATAAAAAGGCCACTCTCCGTCTCGAGCAATAATCTGTACCTAGAATTCGAACTGTAAAGATAAATTATGCGCTAGTTGCTAAGTGTTGTACATAAATAAGTTGTGATAGTGAAATATTGTTAAAAATAAATTTGATTAAGACAGTTAATTCTTTAATTAGTTACAATTGGTGATCAGAAGTGGATTTTCAAAATAAATTTGTGAACGCTTGGTGGACAATCTTTGTATTACAGTTAAATTGACTATAAAACTTTCGCACTTTCGCGCAGATAGACTGGTGATTCATTGTGTTTCGCGAAGTGGACAGTAACGGACGACGGAAACATAAACTGATAGACCTTTCTCACGAAAAATAGACTTGTGAAAATGAATAAGTGTTTCGGACTCCATTAAATAAGTGGACATATTCAGTTTTGAGTAAAATAGGCAGTAAGAGATAAAATGTGTTCAAGAAAAGTGCGCCTAGTGGACTTGAAAGTCGCCGAATTGAAGCAAAAATTGGAGGACAGAGAACTAGATTCTTCCGGAAAAAAATCAGTACTCCAGAAGAGACTATGGGATAACTTGATTTAATCAGGAGAAGATCCCGAAACATATTTATTCGAAGTTTCTGGGGGTGATTTGAGTTTAATAATGAGCAAACTCGATGGGCTTCAACAAAATTCGGTAAACCTTGAAGAGAAACTTCTGGGAAAATTCGATGAGTTTAAAAGATGAACTTCAACAAAATTCGAAGTGCCTGGAGGAGAAGCTTCTGGAAAATTCGAAGAGTTTGGAAGACAAACTTCTAGAAAATGCAGAAGGCTTGAAGAAAGAACTTTGTTGTGTGGCGAGTCTGCTCGAAGAAAGGATGGGAACCATCGAGACAGATATAGATAAAATCAGGAAGGAAATGAACACAGAAGCAGAGGAAATCAAAGGGGGAGTTCAGGCAGAAATCAGCGAGATAAAGGAAACAATTAGCAAGTTGCAAAACCAAATCGTTAATTCTGACCACCCCACAGAAACGGTTACTGAAAACTCAATTCCAGAACTGAAAGATGTCAAACTCAGTTCTGAACCAGGAAAGCTCTCCATGAAGCCGCCCCAGTTCGACGGAAAAACTCCTTGCGCAAATTACCGCCGACAATTTGAAGCTGCGGCCAGAGCGAATGGATGGAATGCAGGAGAAAAGGCGGTAGCATTAACATTGGCGTTGCGTGGAGAAGCAACGAATATTCTGCAAACCCTCATGGCCCAGGAAGAGGAAGACTATGACCAACTTGTAAAGCATCTTGAGCTGCGGTATGGACAGGCCCACCTAGAGCACGCTTACCATTCACAGCTGAAGAACCGCTGCCAGAAATCAGAAGAATCCCTACAGGAGTTTGAAGCCGACATAGCTCGATTGGTCCGTCTGGCATATCCTGCTACACCCGAAAATGTAATGGAGCGGTTAGTAGTTTAGGCATCCTTGGATGGACTTCGCGACCAAGAAACGAGGCAGGCCTTGACGCTAGCTCCTCCCAAACATCTCGTTGATGCACTGGCAAGCGCTCTGGAGTTTGAGTCTGCAAAACAATCCTCCAAGAGCCAGAGCAAAGTTCGAGCTATCGAGGAATATGGACAAGTGCCTGCAGATATTGAGGCCACCATCAGAAAAGTAATGAAAGGAGTTTTACCTGAGAGGAAAAATATAAGATGCTGGAACTGTGGGAAAATTGGACATGTGCGTAGCAAATGTCCAGCTTTCAAAAATCGACACCAAATCAGGAAAACTAGAGGGGGTCGATGAGAAGGGGCAATCGTTGACCTGTACCCAGCAAGCCCCCGTAAAAAACTCATATGTTGCCGTTCTCCAACGACAAGACAAAGGTGTTTTCGTAGACGGCCTCATCAACAACGAGCCTTGCACCATGCTGCTAGATACAGGTGCGACGAGAACCATTCTTGGGCCAACCTTTGCCAAAACACCGGCAAGAATTGAATCGTCAAGCTGAAAGCTACGCACCGCAACAGGGGAGCCAGCCACTGTACTTGAAGAACTACCAATTGAATTGGTGTTGGGCAGCACTAAATTGAAACATCGTGCATTGTTGGCGGACATCGAGGACGATGCAATCATTGGAACGGACATACTGAATTCCAGAGGGTTCGAGCTGAATTTTCAAGACGGCGTCCTACGTGTCGGTCGAGAAGAGCTGGTGCTTCATGGAAGAAGCGAAGAGATGATTAGAGTCCTGTTGGCCGAAGACGTGTGCGTACCTGAAAGGGCTGAAACCATACTAGAGGCTCGCTTGGACGGAGGTGCGAGCAGCGGAAATGTGGTAATGTTCGAGCCCAAGATACATGACGAGAAAATTGGACGAGGAATCGCACTGGGGAAGACCATGTTGCGTGTTGATGAAGTTATGCCGGTCAGGGTCATGAATGTCAACTACTTTCCCGTGACCTTGAAAAAGGGAACAATGCTGGGGTACTGTTCGTCCATTTCCTCTGTGATACGGAGTGTACGCAGTTCAGTTAGCCAAGCCAACAACTTGCCTAAAGAGTTGAAGAAGTTAATTGATATTTCCTCCAAGGACATACCATCAACTCACCGATCTAAATTGAGGGAGTTAGTCAAGAGGTACCAGGAAATCTTCGATATTGGAGAAGAAAAAGGTGGCAGAACGAATGTGGTTCAGCATAAAATCGACACGAGGAATGCCCGACCAATCCGGCAATCAGCTAGAAGACTCCCGCTTGCGAAGAAAGAAGAGGCAGACAAGATAGTCAGCGATATGAAAAAAAAGGAGTTATCGAACCTTCTGACAGCCCCTGGTCTTCCCCAGTCGTATTAGTGAAGAAGAAGGACGGCTCGATAAGGTTCTGCGTAGATTATCGCCAACTAAATCACGTGACGAAGAAAGACAGCTACCCTCTTCTAAGAATCGACGACACCCTAGACACGCTAGTCGGCTCCTCAATTTTCTCGACTTTGGATTTGAAGAATGGATATTGGCAAGTTGAATTGGCCCCAGAAGATCGAGAAAAGACTGCTTTCACCATGGGCTCAGGATTGTGGCAGTTCACGGTTATGCCATTCGGGCTTTGTAATGCTCCAGCGACCTTCGAGAGATTGATGGAGACGGTTATCAATGGGCTCTCATGGAAGACGTGTCTAGTGTATCTCGACGATATAATCGTGGTCGGAAAATCGTTCGACGATCACTTGAAAAATCTAGAGGAAGTATTCATGCGTCTGAGGAGAAGTTAGTCCCAAAAAATGCCATCTGTTCCAGAAAGAAGTCCGGTACCTTGGCCAGGTTGTCTCTGGGAAAGGAGTGGCGGTAGACGAACAAAAGATCAAAGCAGTTAAGGATTGGCCCATTCCGAAAGATATACATCAGCTTCGGAGCTTCCTTGGTGTATGCACCTACTACCGCAGATATGTGCTGGGGTTTGCCAACATCGCCAAACCATTGACTCGACTCACAGAAGGGCAGATCCAGTTCCAGTGGTCTGAGGAATGCCAAGACTCATTCAAGAAGCTGAAAAGGGCTTTGATCAACGCTTCTGTTTTGAGCTATCCCCTACCGGACGAAAAGTTCATTTTAGATACGGCGCCAGCAACGTGGGGCTTGGAGCAGTCCTTTCTCCGATCCAGGATGGGCAGGAGAAAGTTATTGGCTACTTCAGCAAAACGTTCAGTAAACCAGAGCGCAATTATTGTGTCACCAGGCGAGAGCTGTTGGCCGTTGTCAAAGGTGTAGAACATTTCTACAAATACGTGTATGGAAGAAGATTTCTGTTGAGAACGTGCAGCTCTCAAATGGCTGCTGCAGTTTAAAAATCCCGAGGGCCAAGTAGCACGCTGGATTGAAACACTTCAAGAATTTGACTTCGAAATAGAACATCGAGCTGGGACTAGCCATAAAAACGCAGATGCCCTGTCACGGAGTCCATTCCCTGATGACTGCTCATATTGCCGACGAGCAGAAGAGGAGAAAGCAGCTATTTGTAGAACTGAAGCTGTAGACGCCAACTGGGAGGATAATAAGATCAAGGAAGATCAAGAAGAAGACCCAGATCTTGGTTTAGTCATCGGATGGAAGAAAAGTAACCGAAGACCATCGTGACAGGAGGTAGCAGGTTATTCGCCAGCGGTTAAGTCCTACTGGGCACAATGGAACTCCCTTACCTTGGAAAACGGGGTCCTGAAGCGTGTGTTGGAGTCTGAAGACGGCATCCAAGAACAGACGACAGGAGGTGCTCAAAGAAATCCATGATGGAGTCACTGGAGGACATCTGGGAGTAACGAAGACCCTCCAGAAAGGGGTTAATTGTCAAGCCGACGTCAAGGACTGGTGCAGAAAATGTGCTGTATGTGCTGCCAGTAACGGACCTTGGATACGACCAAAAACTCCAATGCGGCAGTATAACGTGGGTAGTCCTTTTGAGAGAATCGCCATCGACATCGCCGGCTCGTTCCCAGAGTCCGACCATGGAAATAAATACATCCTAGTAGCCATGGACTACTTCAGCAAGTAGGCGGAAGCCTATGCCCTGCCCAACCAGGAAGCCTTTACCGTCGCTGACATCCTGGTAAAGGAATGGATATGTCGATTAGGTGCCCCATTGGAGCTGCATTCGGACCAGGGCAGAAATTTTGAGTCCAACCTGTTTCAAGAAATATGTAAACTGTTGGACATTCGAAAGACCAGAACCACAACCTCACATCCACAGTCCGATGGAATGGTGGAACGAATGAATAAGACCATAAACCGCCACTTGTCCAAGGTAGTCTCTGACCATCAAAGAGACTGGGACCAATATCTCCACCTGTTCCTGCTGGCTTATCGTTCGGCAGTGCACGAGTCAACCGGTCAAACCGCTGCCAGTATTATAATGGGACGAGAGCTGCGGCTTCCTTGCGACCTGAAATTTGGGACGCCGCCAGAACAAGCCACTGCGGGAGAAAACTATGTCAGCAAGCTTTGGTAGAGAATGTACAACATCCATGAACGAGTCCGTCTGAACATCCGAAGTGCCAGCGATAGGATGAAGAAAGCCAATGACATCAAAGCGAATGCTGGAGAATTCGTAACTGGTGACCTAGTTTGGCTGTACAACAACGGACAAAAGGTCGTACATGGGGTAACTCGAGAAGAGCCACGAGACCTTCTCAAGGTTCCAGTTGATTACGCACTAGCTCACTGCGTGGCAGAGGATCTTCAAATGTCCAAGGGTATCGCTGTGATATTCAACAAGAAATTCGGTCAGCTCCAAACATCACAAGAACAGAATCCAGAAGTCGGAGGAGTGCTACAGTTGAAGAAGGGTCAGAGAAACATTTTCTACTTGGTGACCAAAAAGCATTCTCGAGACAAACAGTCGTATGAAGATGTCTGGAGGAGTCTTACCAGACTGAGGGACACGATGCTCGACCAGAATCTCGTGGACTTGGCAATCCCGAAATTAGCCTCTGGGCTACCGGGACAGGTACGGTACCTATGATCTGCTTAACATTATACAAAATAAAAAAAATGTATTTCGACAGGAGGGTTTCTCAAGTCACTAATTCAAGTAGTTTGTTGATATGTGAACTCAGGGAGGTTTATTTCATTGAATATCTAATTAAATAAGTTTGTTCCTTGATGTGAAATCAGTACTTATGGAATAGGTAGTAAAAGTCATTATAATGTGAAATAATGATATGAAGAAGCAGAATTTATTTCACAATAAACATATATATTACAATCTGAATCCACAGAGAATCGACAACGTTCATGATGGATCAGCGATACTCGACACCGCCGACGAAGATGAACTTGCATTTTTTATTCTTATGAGAATTTCCGTTTTTATATTCAGTCTGACTTGATACCTCCTAATTGTAACACATGTTTTTGAATAAAATAAACTTTTTAAAAACTCAAACGTTTATTCGCGATCCGAAGCAAACGATTTTTTGACGGCAATATCACGACTACCCCTCCAAGGACAAAAACGAGAAAGCAGATCTTTGGGAATGCATCAAATCATCACCATTCTTCTGTGAGAATTAATGTCGGATTCCTCTGTCCGTAGTCCATTTATTGACCCCAGTGCAGAGCTAGAATTAAGTGATCGTATTTCGAATTTATCTATTGAAAATTCATCAGAAACACAGTGAATCAAATATACCTTTGTATATAAGTAATCATAATTTAGTAATAATGGCAAGACCAAACTTTGACATCAAGAATTTGTGCGTAGTTCCTGAGTTTGATGGGAACCCCAACAGCCTAGGTAATCCTAATACACAATATTATATAAAACATATTACTAACATAGAAATTGAAAATAATTATATAAAAAATCTCAAAATGGTGATAAAGTTCAAAATTGAAAATAAAAATGTTTTAGTTTGAAAAGTCACGACATATGCTATTAAAAATACATTACAATATAGGTGCA
>NW_019296081.1:0-13779 GCF_000500325.1 Leptinotarsa decemlineata
TATTTGTTTAAAATGGTCTGTCACGAAATGTAATGTGATAAACTGAATCCTAAGCGAGCGAAGCCGCGGGCGACAACTAGTTATGACTATAGTGTAGTGTAGTATAGTGTAGTAGTGTAGGATATCATTAACCGTTTCACTCAGTTGATTTGATAAGCACGTCATTCATTTTTGAAGGGCGAATTCAAAGCGTTTTGACGAGACATTTCTGCCAACTACTCTGAGCCAATAAATAACTGCAGAACAATGATAACAATAAATATCACTGGCGTCTAATTTGTCTAAAAATACACCGCCCAGCGTTTGTTTTCCACAACTCAAAGCAAGCCATGTAAAATGTCTTAAGTCGGATATCAAATGGATTTAAGATGTCTCAGTGGGCTCTGGCTGTCAAATAATTTACCGAGACGAACTGTTTTATGGTGTTTACGAGCAAATTACCTCAAATTATTAGAAAGACCGCCATCCCAAAGTATTTACGAGTGACTTTATTAGTTCAAGCTTCAGTAACATTTCAAATTATAACCCTTGGATTCTTATTCTGAGGTTCTGTTTGAAATTAGAAATGAATTAAGGTCCGCGAGTTTTGATTTATTAAGGTGAATTACAAAGATCAGACGATAAAGATCTGTACAATTTCTGTGTAAATCCAATTTCAGTATATATTGAAGGCTTTAATGAATTCAATAAGTTGCCAAAGAATATTGAAGAAGCAGGTGATCTGAAGATCTGAAGAGAACATATTCTAAAATGATACTTGATATATTCATTCAAATGTGCACTTCATGAAATATTTAACTTATCTCACCATATAGGTTAGGTTGGGTTAGGTCCAAAGTAAGTGGGTCTAATCGACCCTCTACCGCAACCCGCAAAGGTTTATTGTGGCTCACACCTATTCACACTCGACCAACTAAACCCAGCTTCTTCAAGAAACCGATTAGTTTGTATGGTGAGTGGTCTTTCAGGTCAGATGGTAAGAGTATGGCTCGGCCGAACTCTAAAAACCTGATTCGGTCCCCAGCGGGGCAGGCACAAAGTATATGCTCTGCTGTTTCATCGTTAATGAGGTAGTTGGATAGTCAAGGTGCATGATTTCCACATTGATACCCGCGACAACCTTTCCATATGAGGATGTTTGCACCTCAGCTACACCTGACGATGCCATATATTCAACCGTGCAAGGCTCTTTCGCCTCTGGTTTTGAAGGATTATCACTTGAACTTGAACGCAAACTTTTGCTAACCTGCTCATGGGGGGTTTGTTTCTCCACCTGAGGCACATTCTGCGTACGCCGCTCAAGAATTTGGTGCAAGGCGGTTTTATAAGGTTCCAAGCTCTTGAGAAGACGACTCAGTCGTTTCCTGGCTGCACCACTAAACCTTTTTTTTAAGTTCAGTTATTGGATCAGGAGTTGGGGAGTTGAAAAGTTCTCACTTATGAACTAAATTTACAGGGAGGTCAGTTGGAGTCGTAAACTCGACATTCATCTCCTCAATAGACTCAGCGCCAGAAAAAATGTTCAAGTTTACTCTGTCCAAGAAAGTAGCGAGTAGCTAGGGAAAGAAGGTCAATCACGGCAGAGCCCCGCATTACCGTGACAAGGCGATGCTACGACGAGAGGACGTCCGGTATCTCAAAGGTTCCGTAGAGACAGCTGATAAGCTGTCATCCTCTCGGCACGGATACACACACCTTACGATCAAGCCATCGTTGGGATGCCATTCAGTTAGGTGATAACAAAACTACAAGTGATTCTGTCATTCCCGTATTCAGCGGGGCTGCGTGCAAACAGGTATTCGATGGCCGGTTTGCTCATCCTCCACATCCCAAGCCAATGCACTCGCCAAAAAACAGCATACACAGTGGTTCGGGCAGTAAAAGATGAACAAGGACAGCCAACCCGCCTACCTTACCATATACACTCGATTTCAATGTGTAATTATTTCATTATTTCTGAGAAAACTTAAAGATTACTATTCTATTCGTTTCTGATTTATATCCTAATGGGATTGGGCATTCAAAATAAATCTTGGTACTTACTATCTGGAGAAAACACTTTTCCCACACCGGAACAATAACATTCTTCCGACGCACGTTTCGCTAATTAAGTTAGCATTATCAGGAGGTGATCAAGACCTAGATTGAGACAGTGTTTTTGTTCTGTCGTAGAAAAAGTGTTTTCTTCTGATTCATTTTACGCCAGAGTTTTCCGATTCTACCTACTTACGTATCATTGAAAGATCCATGAGACAACTATTTTTCGAACAACTATATCAAAACCGTTCGTTAGCGAGACCTCAAGATATAGTAACTTTCGTCCTTGGAGTAAACGCACATCCCACTGATGATGTCTGCCGCATTAGCAGACGAAATGTTTGGTACTTCAGGTTCCATTATGATCGAAACACGTGTCGAAGTGTTGAAATAACGGTTTGGTCTTGGGAAAAAAAACTCCAGTAATATTCATTACTACACCAAAGGTTCCAAAGAGCGCATCAAACTTCCACATAATCTTTAAGATCTAAGTTATGTTGAATTCAAAGGGGCCACCGTTGATGAGAATGCTTAAATCACCCGTGGTGATTTAGGCATTTAAGCGTAGTTCAAAATATGTGCGTGGTTTCGAATATGTTTTTCTGTTTAACCAATTTTTGTATCTACGGATTGCCAATAAGTAAAGAATGAAAATCGAATTCCATCCCAAAGGAGCTAACTGCTAATTCAAAATTTTTAGGATAACTAGATAAAACTGTTTTCTCTATAGACTTATGGTTATTTCCAAGTGCAATGAAGTATTCATGATCTTTATAATTATCTGCATGGCATTATGTCTTTGGATAACTAGTAAAAGTAAGTAAAATCTCAAAAAATGCACAATTGCAATTTTTTACCTGCACCAAAATATTTCAAAAACATTTTTCTAGAGGTGGTTTCGAATCGAATGAACTATCTCTCATATTTTTAGGACCTTAACCTCCATTTTCCATGTTTTTGAACTTGTTGATTAGACTATTTATAGAGTAATAGAATGCTCGCGAGTAATCTTCCAAAAGATTGCCCCTCGCTGAAATGACTTATCTGCGTCTCTAGTACCCTCACTCGTTTCCACCGCGTGGATGCTTTGCTGATTCATAGTTCTTGGAAAACCAGTGTACAACACTAAAGTTTTGTTTTTATTGGTTTTAATAAATATACCTAAACTATTATTCATAACAGAACGAATAAGAGTTAAAGTGGATTTATTAAAAACAGAAAATAAAACTTCAGTGTCGGATAGATCAGGAGTATATAAGTTGACTTGTGGCTCTTCCCTTAACTTTATATTGGCCAAACATGGATAACTTGTTCCCAAAGAATTGAAGAACATGGAAGTGCTTTCTTGAATGGAAAGACTAATTCCACATTTGCAAACTATCTTGACGTCTCACATTTAGAAGAGAAAAGTTTGAAACTCAATCTTTTAGAATGTTTAGAAATTGATAGATTTGAGAATTCGGGTGATTTACTGAATGATCAAATAGAATACGTAGATTCAGCTAGTAAAAATATGCCCGAAGAAGCCGTTGTATGGCGAAACACGTGTTGCATTTTCGTAAAACTGTTTGGTGAAAAATTCACAATGAAGTGTTTTTGAAATCTTAATCGAAATTCATTGGTATGATAAGATATCATTGATTCGAATCGAAACATTATTCTCAATAGTATCTAGCAATTATATGGAAATCGGAAAAAATATGCAACATATGCATCTACCCGCGTCGAGTAAGTCGGGTGATTCAGGTGCTAGTTCTGTGGTATCATATCAAGACACGATATATTTTATGATAGATGAAATCCTATTGTTGAAAAATACGAGTCTAGTTATTCACATACTTTGTCCATATATTCGAACATCGTTTCTTTAATAATTGTACTTCCAAACAAAGGTTCCAGTTGATATTCTTGTTATTTGGGTAATCAAACTGATTCAATTTGAGAATTAATATTTTGTTCTTATATTGATGTAATCATCGGAAAATATTTCAGGTAATAAACCTCACGAATACTACTCGAAATGTCTTTAGATGAAAATCCATTTTCAAACCCCAACTTTGTTATTTTTGAGCCATACCGATTGAGCAACCAGCAATAGATAAAACAACTCTTATTACAGACTCGTAATTTTATCAAGCTGGTTGTTCCCATGGTATCACTACATAACAAGGTTTTTGTTTAAAAATGAAAATTTTAGGTATTACCTTCAAAAATTTTGTGATTTATCGAATATAGAGAAAGGAATAAACTAAGGAACAAACAATCCGAAAACTTTGAACTTATGACCGAAATTAATAAATATAAATATGTTGAATATTACTTACTGGAGTTCTATCCCAACACCAAACCGTTATATGTTTCAGTCATCAAGTGATCATCTTCAAGAGGAAGATTAAACTTAGTCTACTAGGTACCTACATCTTAAAATTAATTTCACAATGCTGCCTTATCTACGAGTCAGGTAAATCTAATATCTAAAAATATTATTTCAACAAGCTATATAGTAGATAAACTATTAGGTATTGGTCCACCATTGTTATTCATTATATTAGACATCTAGATGCCTGTTGTTGTTGACTTGTCTAGCTATTCTTAATGAACTACAATTTATGATATGGTTTGTTGCAAAACATGATGGGCGACTGCTGATTTTTCTGACCTTCCATATTTTAGGTGTGCTAATATTTTGCTTCGCAGTTCTTACAATAAATTTCGTAAATTCCAAACTTTTCCGAATTCTCGACTTTGTCCTTTGGATTTCATGAGAAGCTCTGTAGTTTATGATTTGTTTTAAATACGGTTTGGTGTTGGGATAGAAGTCCAGTAATATTCATTACTACACGAAAGGTTCTAAACAGTGCATCACAAGTATGAATATAGTGTCAAATAACTTGATAGAATACTGAAAATGTTATTTTTGAATAAACTGATGAATTTTAATATATTTCAAATTCGGTTCGAATACTGTAATATAAAATGTTCGTTTCCGACATGTTTGAATCAAATATAACGTATAAGTCGAAGCAGATAAAAGTTTCCATTCGTTTCTGAACGAGTCGCATACCCCTCAAAAAATCCTTCGGTAAATGTGTGTTTGGAATGGCATCATTTGTAAGGGGAAGACAGCCAGATTGTAAGATGAATGCGGTTAAATACTTTGCGGCTATTAATCCACCGGCTTGGCAGTTACCAAAATAAACGCAAGCCGTATAATGACAAACCTATCCGATACACTTTCAAAAGGAAATGTAATCTTTTGGGCCTTGCCAAAACTGCTGTTTCTATTTCGATTGTTTAGTTTGGATGCCAGAATGATTAATGATCTTATCATGTAATCGATTGGCGAACGTTGTCATTTTTCATACGCTCGTGTAAATGCTTATGTTCTGCGTCTAGTTTTCAAAGTTAACCTCCTAATCATGCTGGGAAGTTTTCAGATGGATGGTGTTTTCATTTAGTCAGTTGCATACGACCACTCAAAATATAAACGATATAAAAATTTCTTCAGAATTTTGAAGTTTATGATATCTTCAATATATTTTTAAACTTCAATAATTGCTTATTTTGCAATAGAGTTACAAGAGATTCCAAGCCAAGTTACTTTACGACGTTTCGATTGTTAGTATCCACAATCATCTTCGGGTGATGACTGGACTAATTTCTTCGAGAGATGACTATTTAGGGGTCATTCTAGTACTTTCACTTATCTCCACTTTCCTTTTTCCGCTTCACCGGTTTAGTATGGTTTGACTGTTTGGCGGGAGTTGGCCATTTTTAGCTTGATTATGGGTTTCAATATGTTGCGTATCCCTATGCTAGCTTGGCTGAATACATTAGACAACTTCTTCTTTGAACTTCCTTCCGGCTTCTTTGAACTTCCTGCTAAACCAATGTTCCTCCATGTGTATGATCTCAGCTTAGGATCACTCGATGTTATGTTGATGGGTCTAAACATGCTCTGCTTTTCCTGATTTGCTGGTTTTCCCTCGCTGTATGTGTTTCTTGTGCTCAGCAATGCAAACATTCAATGGCCACTTAGTTTCACCGATATAGGATTTTCCGCACTCACAGGGTATTTGGTAAATGCAATTCGTCGAATCGTAGTCCGCGTTTGGTGGTCTAGTTTTCGTGAGGCTGCTACGGATAGTGTTTCCGGATGTGAATCAGGCTCTGATGTTGTACTTGGATCCAATTTTTCCTATACTTTTCGATAATCCTCTGATGTAGGAAAGTGCAAGCACTGGTTGTGACGGCTTCTCTTCCTTGCGAGGCTCCTGCTGTGTTTTAGCCAAAGTCTGTTCCACCATCGCTTTGGAGTAGCCATTCCATTGAAGATCATTTTTGATGAAAACCAGTTCATTTTCGATACCTTCCATGGTTTAATAGAGTCTTGATGATTCCTCTTTCAGTCGATTGATGGTGGTTGGATTCGTGGTTCAGATACTGTCCCGTGTGAGTGGATTTTCGGTATAGCTAACGGTTTCTATCTCTGGCAACAGAACTATGCGCATGAGAAGCAAGATGATTTTTCTAATATTTTTATTGCCCTGCGAAATTACTCTTCGCTTCCTTCTACATCCGAACGCTGTGAGGAAAGTTTTAGCAAACTAGCAAAGTAATTAAAAATTATTTGCGATCTTTTATGAGCTAGGAATGATTATCTAGTCTTGCAATCTTAGCGATAGAAAATCGAATTGCACACGAGTTGAATTATGACAAGGCCATTGATAAATTTGCTGAACAAAAGATCGAAGAGTAAAATTGTAATTTCAATTCATAATATGCAATAATATATTTGATTTTTATTTCCATTGTACATATTTTCATATTGAATCCCATCCTGTGCTATGTATAAAATATATATCCTACACGTTCATGTCTATATATCTGTGCATAAATAGGCTTAACACAGAAAGGACAGCAATGGATGCATTAATTTCGGAAGGCCAATGTCCAAATATCAATCAATTGGTGGACATCTGATAGCTGAAATTATAAAGATGATAAAGGTAAAAATGGATATAATTGGGTGGGGGCGCCATTTTTCAGTTTTTGCCCGCCCAAAAGATTGGAGATCGGGTGCTGGAAAATCATTCTTACTTTCACTAATTTCCGCCTTTTTCTGTTCTCATGTAATAATTATATTATCCTTTTAGTACACGTATAACTGAACATTTCTTCATCATATAATCTTAGTTTGCTTTAAGTTACGATCTTTGCCTGGCAATTTCGACACTCTTGGCTAGTTTACTGTGGGGATATAGGCGGAACGAATACTGCAATAAAATTATATTTCTGTACTACTTTTAATAATTTTTTTTTTAATTTTTAGCATGTCTTCAGAGTGCTGGCAAAGACAGAAAAGCATACTCCCCTCTGGATCAGGCAGACGCCCTCTCATTGGAAGAAACGGATAACACCAGAACACCCGAAAACAATAACAGAAGCAGCACTCACAACAAAAACCACACCAGGTGAGCATTTCCAGAACAGCGTTGCTGTTATTATAACATTGCCATGTAGTAACCTTGACTTTGGTTTCTTCCAAACACTTTCATATATATTTCGTCAAATGTAAATAATAATCGATAGAATAGTTTTAAAAGCCATTGTACCATGGAATATCAATATTTAATTTTGTCTGAGAACCGTCAAGACATTCACAGAACTGTACTCGGGATATTACTATTTTATATCATTCTGTGAATTCTAAATCAACCGAAACTTCATTTCATGAAGTTTTTGCGTACATAAAACAGTTCCGATTCGAATGATAATTAATGTTTCTGAGATTGTTTTAAAAAAAATTTTTGAAATGTATGTGAAACTTCTCACAATTAATGCTAGATATTTTTCATTTCTGCTGGAAGATACTTTAATAAAATCACCACTTCCTTTAAACCTTTTAATAAAGTTACGGGAAGATGGAAAAAATGGCGTTACAAGATTTTCTTATGACGATTGATTTTATGTATCTTTTTTGAAACCTAACAAGCGTTGTGACATATTTTTACGAGATATCATTAGCCTAATATTGAAAAGGCTTGAGGTTTTTATTTCGAAATCATTGTTACTGTGTATGTGTATGTCAAAGCGATTGAAATTTTCTCCAAATATTTAACAAATGAATTATTTTAACTATTGATTGCAAGAGAATTTTAACTCCGTTACTGATTCTGGTCGAAAAGCCAATTTTTGTGGTAAAACAGGTGCGCATATTATTGGTATTTCAAAATTGTGGTTTTTGTTCCAGTTTTTTTATACCCTAGTTATTTTGGTGGAGAATCCAAATCGCATTTCATTTTAATGTCAGTCTAATATTGACGTTAATCATATCGATAATTTTAACAGTTTTAATAGGTACCTATCAGCATTTCTTTATAATTTTCAAATGCCTCACTCCCGTCTCTTTTAGAAGAAAAAAACGAAACAATTTTAATTTACACTGAAGCTAGGCGTAATTACCATGAAAAAGAAAAAATATTCAATGAGCACTTCCCAAATAATTCAATATCCCGTACCGACTTAAGGGAATTGGTTAGTAATTTTCAAAGGACTGGTTGCGTAACGAGGGAAAAATAACCTGGATCTGTTCATAAGAACAGCAAATCGACGTTCTGGCAGGTGTTGTTAATAATCCGCAACAAAAAACAAAAACGGTTGCCACGAATTGTGGCGTATCTACGACCAATGTCAAAAATATCTTTAAAAACACAAATTTGACCCATATAAATTAAAAATGCTGCATCAATTAACAGAAGACGACCCGGATAGAAGACTGCAGTTTTGTGAGGTCATGTCTGACCGCATAACCCATAATCCCGGTTACATTAACTATTTGTTTTAGTGAAGAAAGTGCGTTTTTTCTAAATGGAACAGTAAATAGACAGAATGTGCGTTATTGGTCAGACGTAAGTCCGCACGTTTTTCGAGAGGGTCAAATTCAAACTCCAGAGAATATCAACATATGGGCTGGTATTTTAGGTGACCATATCATAGGTCCAATATTTATGCCAGAAAATGTAACTGGGCATCTGTATTTCAATATGCTTCAAAATCAGATCCATCACAGTATTCAAGAAGTAGTTGGGGCAAACCCAAATGAATTTACCATGGATGTTACCTTTCAACAAGATGGTGTACCCCCTTAGTACTACAGACCTGCCTGAGAATGACTTAACGAGAATTTTCCGGAACGGTGGATAGGCCGACGTGATCCCATTGAATGGCCAGCTAGGTCACCTGATATGACACCCATGAACTTTTTCTGTGGGGGTACATAAAATTTAAGGTGTACGCCACGCAGTCACAGTCACTCCAGGAACTTATGGACCGAATAACAGATGTATGTTACAGTATTACCCCGGAAACATTTAATAACGTTCGGAATTAATTTCAGAACCGACTTTTTTTCTGTCAAGAAGTGAACGGTGAACATTTTGAGCACTTGTTAAAATAATTGAAATTGTTACTTAAAATTTTGTTGCAATCAAAAGTCATTTAGGTGTTTGATTTATTTGTAACATATTTGAAGCAAATTTCAACTGCTTGGAACGGTTTGGCCGATTTTCATATACACAGCGGTGTAGGATAGAGACTCGGAAGGTCTTCAAAACCAGGAGCCACGTGACCCCCTTTACATTAAAAAAAAAAGATGGTGCACTCTTGACACTAGGCCACGTGACCACAATCATTTTTATGCCAAAAAGTACTAAAAGTAGTATCATTTCACTTGAATTTTAACCTACCTCGATAGCTTGTTCCTTTCAAAAGTTGAGGGGGGGAGGGATTAACAGATCTGAGTAAATTTATTATTTCCATTTGCAAATGAAAAGTTCATAAAATGATCTTTTTACATGGTCTATAAGCGATAATTAATTCATCTTTTTTAGTATACACTCAATTTCCTCTGCACTGAGCAATGCCGGAGCAATGTTGGAAATGAAACATCTTTGGGACGAATTTCATTCTCTAGGAACTGAAATGATAGTTACAAAAGCAGGACGACGAATGTTTCCAACATTCCAAGTGAAACTTTGCGGCCTGGATTTACACTCGGAGTATATGCTGATGATGGATTTTGTGCCAGTAGATGACAAAAGATACAGATACGCCTTCCATAGGTGAGCATTCATAAAGTTACCTCATTTTTTTGTGTGATCCAAGACAGTTCAGTTAAATCATTTTTTTAATTTTTAGTTCCAGTTGGGTTGTGGCCGGTAAAGCAGACCCTGTATCGCCCCCTAGAATACATGTCCACCCTGATAGCCCTGCCACTGGTGCGCAATGGATGAAGCAAACGGTATCCTTCGATAAATTGAAACTAACTAACAATCAATTGGATGATAATGGACATGTGAGTTGAAGATATGAAAAGAGTTACCTGGACTCACTGTATCTTTTTTAGATTATATTGAACTCAATGCATAGGTATCAACCCAGGTTTCATATAGTCTATTTGCCTCCCAAAACTGGAAACTCTTCAGAAGAAAACTCTGGCGAAAACTTCAAAACCTTCGTTTTTTCCGAAACATCTTTCACCGCCGTTACGGCCTATCAAAATCATAGGGTACGTTAGTTTTCAAATGAAGGTTGATTCTGAAATTTAATAGGAAATGTGGATTTTTAAAGAACTCTTTTTCTGTTTTCATTTCAGATAACCCAACTAAAAATAGCTAGCAATCCCTTCGCCAAAGGTTTCAGAGACTGTGATCCAGATGACGGGTGAGTTATATATTTTTTTTTACAAACTATTCGAATTATACTTAAGGTGGAATTATATACTTTTTTTTAATGTTGGTGTTTCGGTTACTTCAATCAAAGGCATGTATGCAAAGAAAACATTCTAGTATAAATGTATCATCGATTTTTTTAATTCGTTTGAAAGACCTATTGACCCCACTATGTTTCTGCCATGGTTTGTTTTGGTGGAGCGGATGCGAAAGGTCCAATTTTCTATGACTCTGGCGCATAAATCAGGCTGAATTCGTTATGTTGGTTTTGAGGACCGCTGTGGTTTGTGGCTTATTCTCATACACCCGCTACTCAAGAAAACCCCACTAAGATAAATTTAACGGGGTCAAATCGCACGATCTCGGTGGCCACTTTACATCACCTCCACATGAGATGGCCATGCCTTAAAATCGATCGTGTGGCATATGCTGTGTGGCACGTAGTGACTCATGTTGGAACCACATGTCGTTGGATTCCAGATAATCCAAATTAGGTCGAAAGAAGTTGGAAGTCATCGACCTTTAGTGCTCGTCGTCGACAGTGATGGCCTGGCCAACGTCGTTCTCAAAGAAATATGGACCGATGCCGCTTTCCGTCCTAAATCCCCACCGAACAGTGACTTTTTCGGGCATTGGACGCTCTTAGATCTTATTTGGATTGGTATCATCACGAATTCAATAATTTTGTTTGTTCAAGTACTCATTCATCCAGAAATGGGCCTCATCGCTGAAGATGATTTTTCGATCAACATTAGGGTCAGTTGCCCACTGCTTCCAAGCCCATTCCGCTAACACATGTCGTTGTCTATGGTAGTTTACCTTCAGTTCCTCTCAGTTGAAGTTTGTATGGGTGCAGGACCAAGTCAGGACGCAAAATTCGCCAAGTTGTGGTCTCCGAAAGGCCGAGTTCTTGTGAGCGACGCAAAATCGATTGCCTCGAATTCTCCTGCACATTCGCACAGACAGAGGTGATGTTTTCAGCAGATCTTACGTTTCGTCGACGTACGGGTGTTGGAGGATCATTTACTGAATGAATGGATCCAAATGCATCCACCACATTGCGAATAGAAAACCAGTTTTGATAAAACAATTTTATTATTTGCACATGTTGTTGAATGCTATATCTGTCTATGGTGATTTGGCAAAAGAGACTGGATTAATGACAACTAATTTGACAAATGTTGCTTCAACAAGATGGCCGTTATCAATTGTCAAAGGTTGGAAGTCCCTTTTGGAAGACCTTATAGTTTAAAATCGGTTTTCCGTTAACCAGCTGTCGCACCCCTACGAACGACAACCATCAGAAGTCGAAACTTGTGCTAGCTAAAGACTAACGAGGTCCTACCTTTTTTCAATGAAATTTTAGTTTCAATAATGAAGGACTTACCACATTCATAAATTTTTTGATAGGTTCAATTGTTATACTTGCTTTTTACATTTTGTGTTTTGTTTGTGCAATATTGCTACGAACTGTATAGCAACATGTGAGGTAGATTTTTTGTGATTATCGTCAATAGTCTTTTAATATAATGAAGTGGACTTTTCTTGTGATGGCTTTGCAATTCGTCTATCTTCTTCAGTCTTCTCACTTCCTCATTGAGGAAGTGACTTATACGAAAGTTTTAAAGTTTCGCTTTCTGAGGGTGAAGGGGCGTTAGCTCGTTAAAAAAATATACACACGAGCTGAATTTTGAATTTTACCACCATCCATTTACAAAGAAAGGATTAGATAAAACGCTAGTATATAGAGAATTTTGCCTAGGCAATGAAAGAGAGAGCCCAAATAAGGCACTGGACTACATCAAGCAGGATCTTAAGCAGAATGGATATTTCAAGAAGTTGGAAGTACGGCTAATGAATTTCTAAAAACACTGAACAGTTTTGAATAGAGATTTGAAATATCTATCAAATCAGAAATAACGAAGGCTCCCATTCTATTTCAGAATTTCAGAAAAAAGTTGGAGGACGCAACATCCTTACTGAGATTTCGAGATATAACTTTCGTCCTATCAAAAAACGCTCATACCAATGATGATGTTTGTCGCAGTAGCAGACACGAAACGTTTGGTTTTTCAGGTTCCGTTAGACCACGGCCTACTAGCCCGGATTTCGTTCTCCTAAATCGTGACTCCGGTCGTGAAAGCATAATATATGTTCTTATATTGATGTCTTGTTTCGTTCAATAGTAAAGGGGAGGGGGGGCTATTTACGTCTGCATTGTATTATTCATTTTATTGGTTACAAAAACTTTTTTAACATTATTATTTTGATTGAATATTAGTCAATGAATAACTTAATGCTTCTTCATTGCGTCTGTATTCTATTATTCGGTTGCAAAAACTTTTTCAATTTCAACAGTATTATTTTGGTTGAATATTAATCAATGAATAACTAATGCTTCTTCAAGAATTGTGTCCCTTATTTGCAAAATATTTTGTTTGTTTGCTTTCTTTTTTGTATTACATATTACTTAGTTTTCATGACTATACTTTTGATCTTGAAAATGTCTCAAACGTGGTAGAGCTATTTGAGAAAAAATGTTCCTAATTGAAAAAGAATCCTCTTGGACTATATCAACCGACGTACCAGAAGTCTTGATCGAATCTGAATCTTCGCATATAAAAGCTATAAATATAAAATGGAAGTCTCATGTCGAAGAAAAACTGTACAGAGTAGATATATTTATTTAAAAATCATGCTGTACTGAAATGTTTATTGGTTCAAAACTAAAAATAAACCGGGCGATGCCTTAAGAAATGTTTCAAAATTAAAAAGTCGAGTCAAATCAAAATAAATACTTCATAATCTTAATCGGCTCAGAGTGTTTCTCAAATTCAGAGATTAATTATTAGCAAAATATTTGCATTGAAGATTTATTTCGTAGATGGATGGTCTGTTTATTTCTGTTTATTTCTGTTTCATACAGAGCGTTGAACAAATCCGTGGGGCTTTCTTGAATTTCAAAAATCGAGACTGCCTCGAGTGACAAATGTAAGTTAATTCATGAACG
>NW_019296082.1:0-13785 GCF_000500325.1 Leptinotarsa decemlineata
AAATATGTGAGTTCACTGATAAATATTTGGGGAATCTCAAAGAGCATCTAGAAAACGTTAGAAAGCTTATGGAAAACGTCGAAAAGCGTCCAGAAACTTTCAGAAAGCGTACAGTATACGTTAGAAAAAATTTAGGAAGTGTTTAGAAACAGGTCGGTAGCCAGGTGGTTTGATATGGGTGCTTTGTTCACTCACTCGAATTAACTGCCGTGTTGGTTGGTGGTTAAAGCCCCAGTCTGAACGATCAATTTTCACTTGCTATTGTCCAACTTGTGTTAGGAATCACACGTTAAAAGGTAAGACCTCGTTAATCTTCAGCTCGCACAAGTTTCGACTTCTGAGGGTTGTCGTTCGTAGGGGTGCGACTGCTGGTTAACGAAAAAACAGATTTTTTTCAGATCTAGATGCCTGCAAAATACGTCAAAATACATCCAAGACGGTAATCGGTTGGTCAGCATGGGAGTTGCGGTTTACTAAGCGAACCAACTGCTATGTATAACGGTGGTTCGAGCTCGCCGGTCGCAAGAGCTTTTTCTGCTGATTATCGCCCAACTCGTGCTTGAATCGCAGGTTGGAAGAAAATAGCTCGTCAGTCCTTGGCTCGCACAAATTTCGATTTCTGACGGTTGGCTTTCGTTATCGGAAAAACATTTTTTTTCAAAAGATATCTTGGGAGTTCATCAAAAAATTAAAGTTGGTGTTCTTCCTAATTATTCATTAAATTTCATTGTGGGTTCCTTGTGAGTGATGGAATCGAAAAATGTGTTCAATTCTTTGATACTTTATTTCAAAATTATGAATATAATAATAATAATACGTCTTTATTATTTTCCACAAACAGCACATCTATAATAAAAAATGTTTTCAAAGAAAGTTGGAAAATAAAAAGCGAAGTTCATTTTCTCCAATGAAGCAATCACTCACTTCATCAGGAAAATGTTCCTTCACTTAACTCTCTAAAGCATATTTTTCCTCAATAATAATAAGGTAGTGAGTATAGACAATATATTTATATAGAATACATAAATCACAATGATAGCTATAGTAAGGAGAACAAGAGAACACTGGAAAGAGCTAGTTAAGATAAAACTGACTTCTATTATTTGAGTAGGAAATTTTTATAATTTGACTTAAAATTTGTAATACTGAGAATTTGCAAGAATTTAGGAACGGAGTTGCGCAACTTATAAATTTGTTATGTCTGACTGTTTCCATTTTAAATGACGGTGGGGATAAGAAACCTTCGAATCTCAAATTCAAGTTGTGTACATTCGTTCTGAATGTTATTTATAGAGATATATAGGAATTTTTGTTGGGATGAATTGATGATATAATGAATTTGCATGATGAATTCAAGCAATTTGTGTGATATAACTTGAAACTTTTTTATGCCATATATCACTCTTAAACACGAGTTTTGTTCTTTCTGGATTTTTTTACTGTAAACAGTAATCAGATTTGGACCATTTAACGAATCCGCAAAATTAAAATTTGACAAAACTAATATTTCACATATTATTATTTTAACACTTCTTGGAAAAAATTGACGGTTCCCATGAACCAAATTTGATGAGCTATAGGCACGTTGAATTAACTTATTGATATGTTTTTCGTATCCTAGATCCAAGATGACTCCTAAATTTTTAGCTTCATTTACTACAGTTAAAAAATCATCTTTGATTTTGAAGTTTATTTGCTGCATTTTAGCACAATTATATGCAGATCTGAACAACATTTATTCGATTTAGTACAGTTGATCAATAAACAGTGATCAAAAGCTGAATCAATGAGGATCGCTAATTCCTGATTCATAATTTCACAAGCATTATCCACTAGTGAGGAAGGAAAACTGTAATAGATTTGGATGTGATCTGTATAGACGTGAATCTTACATAACTTCAGAGATTTGATCAAATTGAGAGTGTATATAGAAAATAGCAACGAGCACAGGATAGATCCCTGAGGTACCCCTGATTTCAGTGTCAAATATTCATATCGGACCATTCCAATTTCTACACACTTGCTCCCTGTTGCTTAAATAATTTCGTAAATGAAAAGTTGCCATATTAGAAAAACCTATATAGTCCAAAATGTTAAGTATTTATAGTGTCAAATGCTCTACTGAAGTCTAAAAGAACTAAAATTCTACATTGACCTTTATCGATGGAAGTAATAATATCATCTACAATATTAAGTAAAGCAGTACAGCTATGACCTTTTCGGAAGCTAGATTGAACTAATGAGAAATTAGTCAAATTCTCTTTCATTTGTACTTCGATACTCCTTTCAAGAATCTTAGAAAGAATAGGTAAAATGCTTATCCCCCTAAGATCTGTGTATAATGTAGGCTGTTGATTTTTGGGCAGAACCCTTACTACAGCCTTCTTCCGAACTAACAGGACGACACCATGTATCAGGCAAAAATTTATAATATGTGTGATATACGGAACAATAAGTGGGCAACATAGTTTGATTAGCGTAACATTTAACCTTATACAACCCACTGCAATTGATTTAATTTTACATATATTCTCATATACGAATGTGTCATATATTTCTTTGAACTCAGAAATAGGTGGTACAATAATATATCATCAACATACTTACTTGCAGCAAGTTTTCAGGCATTTCAAACATCTAAATCTACTTCGTCGATGTAATCATCACAACATCAATGTGTTATTCATCCACTGCCATTCATAAATAAATTCGAAAATTATCAGTAACAGTAATTGACTTTTTTCAATGTAGGTGTCAACGGCATGTTCTCTTGGTATAATGGGTTCGATATTGGGGGTTGCTTTCAGCTTTTACGTTCCTCCGATCTTAGTGAAAGATAGCGATAATTTGGATGACATCGCCGCAGATCTCAGGGTGATGTGTTGGAGTGTCTTTCTAGTCTCAATGCCATTAGTTCTCATCGTGTATTTCTGTAAGTATATAAAGACAGAAAGTTCGAAATGATTCGTTACTTAGAGCAAGTAGGGTTGCACAAAAAAGTTTTTTTTTTGTAATTAGAAATCGAATAACTTAGCTTTTGTACCTTCTTTTCACCTCCCTACCTAGACAGCACGATTATCATTTTGGGAGCAATGAGGGACAACGTTCCGTACTATATCAGTGTGTGTTTCAAGGCAATGCAAAACTAATAAATCCGTTCAGATCAGTCTCAACTACCTACATTGTAGGTTAATGGACTGACACCCATCAGAAAACAACGCCTTTCCTGGCTAACACCACGAAAGGCGTTGAATTTTATCCGACAGGTGTCAGTGCAGAATTCTTCACTGGAGTTATTCCTGTATATGCTGTTGGCGGTACAACTGCCGCAATAAATTTTCAATTACTGGAACACACTTGCAGACCGGTGTTGGGCTGTTTGGCCTGTGCAAGGTGGTGTCTATCATCAACATAAAATCCGATAATTGACAATGACGATGACAAACCTGTTGTTTGTTGTTCGCTTCAGCCTGGTTCGAGGACCAAAATATAATCTCCAAAGGAAATAATAAGTTCAATATTGTAACGAATCTGAAGACGGCCCTGACCAATATCTCAGCCAGCAAACCACCGCGAAAGATATAGATGAGTGTCGGAACCCCTAGAGAGATCTGGAGCGATCGTTGCCGATATGAAAAGGCCGCTTCTAGTCCAGAGCGGCAGTCTGTATTCAGTGTTGAGTGTTGAATATAAATTAGTTGTGATAGTGAAATATTGTTAAAAATAAATTTGTGAAAGACAGTCAATTCTTTAATTCGTTACAACTGGTGATCAGAAGTGGATTTTTGGAAGTGGATAAATTTGTGAGCGCTTGGTGGACACTCTTTGTATTACGGTGAAATTGACTATAAGACCCTTTTGTTCTCATAGAGACAGGCGATTCATTGTGTTTCGCGAAGTGGACAGTACCGGACTACGGAAACATAAACCTTTTTTCGCGAAAAATAGACTTGTGAAAATAAATAAGTGTTTCGGACCCGATTAAAATAAGTAGACGTATTCAGTTTTGTGGAAAATAGACAATAAGAGACAAAATGTGTTCGAGGAAAGTGTGCCTAGTGGACTTGAAAGTCGCTGAATTGAAGCAAGAATTGGAGGAGAGAGAGCTAGATTTTTCCAGAAATTAGTCAGTACTCCAAAAGAGACTATGGGATAACTTGATTGAATCAGGAGAAGATTTCGAAACATATTTATTCGAAGTTTCTGGGGCTGATTTGAGTTCAATAATGACTTCAACAAAATTTGGTGAGTCTGGAGGAGAATCTTCTGGAAAATTCGAAGTGCCTAGAGGCGGAGCTTTTGGAAAATTCGAAAAATTTGTAAGATACATTTCCAGAGAATTCGAATAGCTTGGAGGAGAAGCTTCTAGAAAATGCGGCAGGCTTAAAGAAAGAACTTTGTGGTATGGTGAGTCTACGAGAAGAAAGAATAGGTACCATCAAGACAGAGATATACAAAATCAGAGACGAAATCGAAGGTGAGATCAAAGATGAAATCGAGGCAGAAATGAAGAGAATGAAACAATTAACAAGTTGCAAAACCAAATCGTTAATTCTGCCCACCCCACAGAAACGGTTACCAAAAACTCAATTCCGGAACTGAAAGATGTTAAAGTCAGTCCTGAACCAGATAAGCTCTCCTTGAACCGCCCCAGTTCGACGAAAAAACATCTTGGGCAAATTATCGCCGACAATTTGAAGCTGCGGTCAGAGCCAATGGATGGAATGTAGGAGAAAAGGTGGTAGCATTAACATTGTCGTTGCTTAGAGAAGCAACGAATATTCTGCAAACCCTCACGGCTCAGGAACAGGAAGACTATGACCAAATTGTAAAGCATCTTGAGCTGCGGTATGGACAGGCCCACCTAGAGCACGTTTACTATTCACAGATGAAGAACCGCTGCCAGAAATCAGGAGAATCCCTACAGAAGTTTGAAGCCGACATAGCTTGATTGGTCCGTCTGGCATATCCTGCTACACCCGAAAATGTAATGGAGCGGTTAGCAGTTCAGGCATTCTTGGATGGACTTCACGACCAAGAAACGAAGCAGGTCTTGACGCTAGCTGATCCCAAACATCTCGTGGATGTACTGGAAAGCGCTTTGGAGTTTGAGGCTGCAAAACAATCCTGCAAGAGCCAGAACAAAGTTCAAGTTATCGAGGGAGATGGACAAGTGCCTGCGGATATTGAGGCCACCATCAGAAAAGTAATGAAAGATATGTTGCCTGAGAGAAAACAAATAAGATGATGGAACTGTGGGAAAATTGGACATGTGCGGAGCAAATGTCCAGCTTTCAAAGAATCGACACCAAATCAGGAAAACTACAGGAGGTCGATGAGAAGGGGCAATAGTCGGCCGGTACCCAACAAGCCCCCGTAAAAAACGCATATGTTGCCGTTCTCCAACGACAAGACAAAGGTGTTTTCGTAGACGGCCTCATCAACAACGAGCCTTGCACCATGCTGCTAGATACAGGTGCAACGAGAACCATTCTTGGGCCAACTTTTGCCAAAACACCGGCAAGAATTGAACCGTCTAGCTGGAAGCTACGCACAGCAACATGATGAATTCCAGAGGGTTCGAGCTGAATTCCCAAGACGGCGTCCTACGTGTCGGCGGAGAAGAGCTGGTGCTTCATGGAAGAAGCAAAGAGACGATCAGGGTCCTATTGGCTGAAGACGTATGCATACCTGAAAGGGCTGAAATCATCCTGGAGGCTCGCTTGGACGGAAGTGCGAGAAGCGGCAAGGTGGTAATGTTCGAGCCCAAGATACACGATGAGAAAATTGGATGAGGAATCGCACTGGGGAAGACCCTGTTGCGTGTTGATAAAGTTGTGCCGGTCAGGGTCATGAATGTCAACTACTTTCCCGTGACCTTGAAGAAAAGAACAATGCTGGGGCACTGTTCGTCCATTTCCTCTGTGATACGGAGTGTACGCAGTTCGGTAAGCCAAGCCAACAACTTGCCTGAAGAGTTGGAGAAGTTGATTAACATTTCCTCCAAAGACATACCACCAACTCACCGATCAAAATTGAGGAAGTTAGTCAAGAAGTACCAGGAAATCTTCGATATTGGAGAAGGAAAAGGCGGCAGAACGAATGTAGTTCAGCACAGAATCGACACTGGGAATGCCCGACCAATCCGGCAATCAGCTAGAAGACTCTCTCTTGCCAAGAGAGAAGAGGCAGACAAGATAGTCAGGGATATCGGAGAAGAAGGAGTAATCGAACCTTCTGACAGCCCCTGATCTTCCGCAGAAGATCTTCCGCAAGAAGAAGGACGGCTCGACAAGGTTCTGCGTGGATAATCGCCAACTAAATCACGTGACGAAGAAAGACAGCTACCCTTTTCCAAGAATCGACAACACCATAGACACGCTAGCCGGCTCTACAATTTTCTCGACTTTGGATTTGAAGAGTGGATATTGGCAAGTTGAATTGGCCCCAGAAGATCGAGAGAAGACTACTTCCACCATCGGCTCAGGATTGTAGCAGTTCACGGTTATGCTATTCGGGATTTGTAATGCTTCAGCGACCTTCGAGAGATTGATAGAGACGGTTCTGAAGGGGCTATCATTGAAGACGTGTCTAGTGTATCTCGACGATATAATCGTGGTCGGAAAATCGTTCGACGATCACTTGAAAAATCTGAAGGAGGTATTCATGCGTCTGAGGAGTTATGGATTGAAACTCAGTTCCAAGAAATGTCATCTGTTTCAGAAAGAAGTCCGTTACCTCGGCCACGTTGTCTCTGAGGAAGGAGTGGCGGTAGACGGTTCATGCACCTACTACCGCCGATATGTGCTGGAGTTTGTCAACATCGGCAAACCATTGACCCGACTCACAGAAGGACAGATCCAGTTCCAGTGGTCTGAGGAATGCCAAGACTCATTTAAGAAGTTGATAAGATCTTTGATCAACGCTCCTGTTTTGAGCTATCCCCTACCTGACGGAAAGTTGATTTTAGATACGGACGCTAGCAACGTGGGACTTGGAGCAGTCTTTTCTCAGATCCAGGATGGACAAGAGAAAGTTATTGGCTACTTTAGCAAAACGCTCCAGAGCGCAATTATTGTGTCACCAGGCGAGAGCTGTTGGCCGTTGTCAAAGGTGTAGAACATTTCTACAAATACGTGTATGGAAGGAGATTCCTGTTGAGAACGGACCATGCAGCTCGCAAATGGCTTCTGCAGTTCAAAAATGCCAAGGGCCAAGTAACAAGTTAAATTGAGAGACTTCAAGAATTTGACTTCGAAATAGAACATCGAGCTGGAATTAACCATAAAAACGCAGATGCCCTATCACGGAGACCATGCCCCGATGACTGCTCACATTGCCGACGAGCAGAAGAGAAGGAAGCAGCTATTTGTAGAACTAGAGCTGTGAACGACAACTGGAAGGATAATGATATCAAGGAAGATCAAGATAAAGATCCAGATCTTGGTGGTTTGGTCATCGGATGGAAGAAAAGTAATCGAAGACCATCGTGGCAGGGGGTAGCAGGTTATTCGTCAGCGGTTAAGTCCTACTGGGCACAATGGAACTCCCTTACCTTGGAAAAAACGGGGTTCTGAAGCGGGTGTTGGACTCGTAAGACGGTGGAGAAGAAAGGCGCCAGACAGTGGTACCCAGGAGCAGACGACGGAAGGTGCTCAGAGAAATCCATGATGGAGTCACTGGAGGACATCTGGGAGTAACTAAAACCCTCCAGAAAGTAAGACAACGGTTTCACTTGGTCAATTGTCAAGCCGACGTCAAGGACTGGTGCAGAAAGTGAGCTGTATGCGCTGCCAGTAACGGACCTAGGATACGACCGAAATCTCCAATGCGCCAGTATAAGGTGGGTAATCTTTTTGAGAAAATCGCCATCGATATCGGCGGCCCGTTCCCAGAGTTCGACCATGGAAACAAATACATCCTAGTAGCCATGGACTACTTCAGCAAGTGGGCAGAAGCCTAAGCCCTGTCCAACCAGGAAGCTTTTACTGTCGCTGACGTCCTGGTGAAGGAATGGATATGTCGATTCGGTGTTTCATTGGAGCTGCATTCGGACCAGGGCAGAAATTTCGAGTCCAACTTGTTCCAAGAAATATGTAAACTGTTGGACATTTGAATGACGAGAACCATAGCCTTACATCCACAGTGCGATGGAATGGTGGAACGAATGAATAAGACCATAAATCGCCACTTGTCCAAGGTAGTCTCTGACCATCAAATAGACTGGGACCAATACCTCCACCTGTTCCTGCTGGCTTATCGTTTGGCAGTGCACGAGTCAACCGGTCAAACTCCTGCCAGTATTATAATGTGACGAGAGCTGCGGCTTCCTTGCGACCTGAAATTTGGGACGCCGCCAGAACAAAACACTGCAGGGGAAGACTATGTCAGCAAGCTTCGGCAGAGAATGGACGACATCCATGAACGAGTCCGTCTGAACATCCGAAGTGCCAGCGATAGGATGGAGAAGGCCTATGACATCAAGGCGAATGCTGGAGGATTCGAAACCGGTGACCTAGTTTGGCTGTACAATCCTAAGCGACGCCGTGGTTTATCACCAAAGTTGCGGAACTTATGGGAGGGTCCGTACAAAATCATGGAAAACATTGATGACTTCGTCTACCGAATCCATAAGCCACCTGGAGGAATGCCTATGGTCGTCCATTTCAATAGATTGGTTCCATATGCTGGAAATCACGACCAAGTTCGCGCCTTCAGACCACCAGAGGATGAAATGACGTTCCAGAAATTCATGTCCTCATACTCGAACGGACAGAAGGTCGTACATGGGGTAACTAGAGAAGAGCCACGATATCTTTTCAAGGTTCCAGTTGATTACGCACTAGCTCACTGCGTGACAGAGGATCTCCAAATGTCCAAGGGTATCGCTGTGGTATTCAACAAGAAATTCGGTCAGCCTCAAAGATTACAAGAACAGAATCCTGAAGTCGGAGGAGTGCTACAGTTGAGGAAGGGTCACAAAAACATTTTTTACTTGGTCACCAAAAAGTATTCTCGAGACAAACTGTCCTATGATGATGTCTGAAGAAGTCTTATAAAAGGAAGTCTAAAGGACACGATGTTCGACCAGAATCTCGTGGACTTGGCAATCCCGGAATTAGCCTCTGGGCTCGACAGGCTGGACTAGAGAATTGTGAGAAGCATGTTGGAAACGATCTTCACATCCAGCGGCATCAAGATTTTGGTGTGCGGTAACCATCTTCCACGACCGAGCATGAAGACTGTGGAGTATTACTTCCATCGAACTTCACAGTGCAGATATGGGGAGTCCTACCGGTATCGACGCACGCCAAGGATGACATTTCGAGGCAAAACGTCTTTGAGAAGGGGGCAATGTAACGAATCTGAAGCCGGCCCTGACCGATATCTCAGCCAGCAAACACATGACTCATCGTGAACCACCGCGAAAGGTATAGATGAGTGCCCTAGAGAGATCTGGAGCGATCTTTGCCGATATTAAAAGGCCGCTTCTAGTCCAGAGCGGCAATCTATATTCAGAAAGCGAATCGTGCTTTTAAATAAAGAATTCGAACAGTGAAGATGAATTGAGCGTTAGTTGTTAAGTGTTGAATATGAATTAGTTAACTCTTTAATTCGTTACAATATGAACTTCCTACAAAGATTTGTAGTTCATGCATTGAAATTTCTTTCAGATACAAACTGGTTAGAAGAGTCCTCTCGAAACAACTACTCTCATACAAACATTCAGTTGAACGAAAATAACTCTCTCCTATTCACTTTGTACAGATATTATATATAAACTGCACATTATATATGAAAGAGTAAATTGTAATTTCAGTTGTTTTGCTTGATATAATTGTTATTTTTCAGCTAATCTTTTTAAAGTTTTACAGATTCTTTCAGGGATTTCAGAATCAATCTATATCATACTAGACAATGGAAGTCCGAAGTATGAAGTCAAAAACTTTGGTCTTCATTCAGATGACTAACTGAGGTTGTCAGGTCACGTTTTCCAGATTTTGAGGAAGGGACACGATAGGCTCAAAATAATCTATTCGAACTGATCTGTTCTGAATGTCAGAATCAGGAAAATGCTATGCGATACACTTGTTTCTTGCATGCAAATCATGCCGTCGTAATGTGGATCAAATTTACTACATTTTTATGAATTCATACTGCAAAAACTACAGAACTTTCGTGTGCGATTCATATTAGGAGTGTCTAGGAGACAACATTTTACTCAACATACAGTGTGTAAAAGCCATATGGAATAAATTCATTACTTCGGTTACTGTACAAATTTATAACAAATCCTGGACCATGTCAAATGTAAATTATAATTTGACATTCCTCAACGTAAATATGCCACCTATATCTTCAACCCCCTTCGAATGCGAGGTACAACGTACAACCCAAAATATGAAAATATAGATGAAATATAATGTAAACTAAAGTATAGAAAACACTGAATAAAAACCAAGAACAAAGGTTGAAACATACATACACATAAAACATGCTAGGTTAAAAATGATCCGTATAGAACTCTGTCAAACTATAAAGGGGTCTCCTACTCAAAATTCATTTAATTATTTTTCTGTATTGATTGGTAACAAAATTTGTCTCTTCAGTGTAACTCGGCAGATGGTTATACATCTTAACACCCTTACCTCAAATGAGACTCTACCTGAGCGTGATTTTGCTTTTCAACTTCCTGATCTCTCTGTTCTCAATGATACCGCTCCGCTCGTTACAGATGAATCATGAAGTGAACATTCATTCAAAAGTTATAATATATAATATCAAGGAAGAGTAGATTGGAATCACACCATGACTTGATTTTCTGTATATCATGAGCTCTTGTCTCATTGATTAAATAGAAACCTTTACTATGCCACAATATAGTGGTGTCCTCAGCAAAAAGAGTGAATGTTCCAAATACACTTATGTTCATCAAATAGTTAATATACAACAGGAACAATATAGGACCGAGAACCGATTCCTGTGGTGAATCAGTATTCATTTCAATACTGTTTGAACATTCAGTCATTTTTACAATCTGACTGCGACCATTGAGATACGACTCAATCCACCGTTTGAGTCGTATCTCGTATTCCTCCACATTCATAGATATCCATATGGGGAGCCAGAAAGTAGGTGTTGGTTTGATCGCACCTGTAATAAGCCGCATTGTATGGTTGAGATGGACATCTGGACAACTAGGCCATCGTGAGCGCTATCAAGCCACACCGCTGCTGTTTTCGACAGATGTTCTTTAAAACTAAACGTTCTGTCTAATATAACCCCTAGGTATTTAGGTTGATTATTGTGTTTAAGTAGCATGCCTTCAAAGTAGATTTGCAGTTCTCTATTGGCTAACTTGTAGTTCAGGTGGAAACTAGAGACCTGTGTCTCAGCAGCAGTTGGTTTTCGTCTCCACTTGCTAAAGTATTGCCCGATAGCCAGTAGGTCGTTTGTTAGGATATCCTCGGTGACTTCAATATCTTTGTGTGTAGCAGCTAGGGTCCAGTCGTCAGCGTATCCGAACTTTCTCGAACTCTTTCAGGCATGTCAGTAATATACCGGGTGTCCCAGAGCTTTTAGGCCAGCAGATATCTCAGTTACCTGCAGAACAAAAATCAAAACAAAAATATGTATCATAGGAGAACACAAGCACTTTCATGCAGCATAGCAAAATCCACCCCCTGGTAAACAACCCCCAAGAAACCACCCCTAACTTTTGTTTTTCAAATGGCACGCCCATGTTTGTTTTGGTTCAACTTACAGTCTTTTTCATTTCTCGGTCAATGATGTATCATGGTAGGTAGAATGACATGCAGAATCATAGAAAATAAAAACACAAATGAAATATTAATGTTTAAGGTCATCTGTATTTTGATACATGATACTACAGAAAATGTTCAAAATGTTGGCCAGCACTTGCCACACATGCTTCAAGTCGCCGAATCAGCGCGCGAGTACAGGAAGCCCTAATCATTTCCGGAGTAACGGTATGACAAGCCTCTAAAATTTTTTGGGTTAAATCGTCAATATTCATTGGTTGTGTTTCGAAGGCAACTCGTTTCAGATATCCCCACAGGAAAAAGTCCAGTGGCGTGAGATCTGGAGAACGTGCAGGCCATCGCACAGGTCCACTATTTCCAATCCAACGGTCTCGAAAAGTATCATTGAGGAATGTAGTAACTACATTATGGTTATGTGCAGGAGCACCATCTTGTTGCCACCACATTTGTTGTCGTTCTTCAAGTGGAATATCTTCCAGGAGGGCAGGTAAACAATTTTCCAAGAAATGTAAATATCGGTGGCCCGTCAAAGTGTCTTGGAAAAAATGGGGCCCGATGAGTCGTCCATTATGTAAACCACACCACACGTTCACACCCCACATTGTTTGGAAATTGGTTTCTCTAATCCAGTGAGGGTTGTCCTGTGACCAATAGTGCATGTTATGTCGATTAACAGTACCATTATTATGGAAGCGGGATTCGTCACTCCACAAGATTTGATTGAGGATGTTTGGATTGTCATGGACTAAAACTTGAATGTGAGCAATGAATGCCGTTCGTCTTTCGAAATCGGTAGGTCTGAGTCCTTGGTGTAAATGAATTTTGAAGGGATGATACTTGTACTGTTTGAAAATTCTTTGCACAGATGACTTACTGATCCCAATCTCTACCGCCAATGCACGAACCGAAATATGAGGATGTGCTTCGGCGTAGGCCAACACATTTATGCAATTTTCCTCAGTTCGCACGGGCGTAGGATGTACTTGATCTGTTTTTCCTGGAAATGATCCCGTTCGCATGGTATTTTCTACATACGAAAACGTATTACGACCTGATTGTCGACGATCAGGAAAGCGCTGCCCATACAGCCTCTCCGCAGCACGTTTATTCTTTCGGCATTCACCAAAAATTAAAAGCATATCAACGTATTCGTTGGGAGTGAAGGTAAAAGGCATTTTGATATTCAACAACAATATCACGACTGATGGCAATGTGTCATCCAGATATCAGAGGAATGAAAGGAAGCACAAAAAGTTCTAACATTTTATCGCCTCTTTTTCTGCGTAGCGTCCACTTTTTCTGGTGTCTACAATGCAGAACAATTCGATCAGTCCAGTTAATAGTACCCACTAACGTATTCAATTTTCTCGAACAATTATGATATATCGTTGGTTGAGAAATAACAAGAGCTGCCAGTTGAACGACAAACAACATGGGGTTGCCATTTGAAAAACAAAAGTTAGGGGTGGTTTCGCAGGGGTTGCTCGCGAGGGGGTGGATTTTGCTCTGCTACATGAAAGTGCTGGTGGTCTTCTATGATATACATATTTTTTTTTCAATTTTTTTCTGCAGGTGACTGAGATATCTGCTGGCCTAAAAGCTCTGGGACACCCGGTATAAGTTGAACGGTAGAGTTCATGATCCCCATGGTAACCCGTTGTTAAGCTTCTTCTGAGCAATCATGTTATTACACAGGAGTACTTGGCATTTTCTATTGGAAAGTATAGCATCTATCATGTCTATTGTCTTCTTGCAGGGTATTGCACGCATGACTTTGAAAATGATGACTGATCTCCAATCAACGCAATCAAACGCTTTTGTAAGGTCACAAAACACTATGTGCCCTGTATAAACATTATATGCTCTGATATTATTCTGATGATGATCAAATTCGTGAAACTTTCAAGAACACAGGAAACCATTACATAGTAATCAATATCAAATTGGAATTGTCGATCAGAAACTGGCATATAAAAATGTAAATTGATGATGGCTCACTTAG
>NW_019296084.1:0-13153 GCF_000500325.1 Leptinotarsa decemlineata
TCAGTTTTGAGTAGTTTTTAGTTTTATCTTCCTCTTGAAGATGATCACTTGGTGATCGAAACACGTGTCGAGGTGTAAAAATAACGATTTGGTGTTGGGAAAAAACTCCAGTGATATTCATCTCAAGTAGATATCAATATACTCTCCAGATCGGCGTATATGACGAAAGGCGATGTAATTCTATTTTTGAAATTTTTGAACTTTAAAATATGTTTTCCCTCCATGGGTAATTTCTCTTTTGTCTTCGAGCAGTCTTCAAGTGAAAGCACCTATTGCAAAAATATCATAAACATCATAAACATTTATTGAATCCTCACATCTTTCATCGTGATTCATGTCTTGAATCATGAGTATATTCACATTTTTGCTTTAATTTTTAGCTAGGCTTAATCTCAGCGATATTACTGTATGCTTAGATTTAGAAAGTTTTAACGTATGAACGTTGACTGAGAGATCATTTTGCTCTCCGAATCTATTTATCTGAATAATTGTCATTGGAAAGTGAATACCTTTCCACTTCAGAACTTTTGAATAGTCAGGATGAAATAGAATGTGATCTGAATGTTGTCCATGGGCAACTGGATACAACGCCGAAACAATGTTCCAAGCGAAGCAGGCATTATCATGATTTTTTACATTTATGCATGCTTGTTTTCTTTTGATTTGAGAAGGCAGTTCAATGTATGACGAACCTCTCTGCGGCACAAATTTGTTTCTGTTAACCCCCAAATTCACTACTGCTTTCAACGTCCAACCACTGTCACGTTCCTGAAACTCTTCTAACTTTATCATGATTGGCTCCATAACATGTTCCTCAATCCACATATTCATATCAATGGTACTATGGATGGATGCGTTAGATGTTGTGAAATACTTATATTCGTTTAAGATTTGATCGCCTTTGACAACCTCAAATTCTCCACCGAATGTCATATCAACCTTTAGTAATACATCCTTTTTCAAAGCATTTTAAATTCGTCCCACAAAAAGGGTCTTACAGTCGATCAAAAATGAGGTAGGGGCCTTATGCTTGACATTACTAATCACTCCAGTCCGGATACGCGAATTGAAAGCCGACACTGAATCATTCCAATGTACTCGATTAGAGACTCTCTTTCCGGCTAATCAGGCCTGCTCCTTTCTTCATCTCAAATTTCATCTGATTACGTAGTGTTGTAATATTGGCCAACAATGCTAGTAGATTTTGTTTCCCACCCATAGTAGTAGTATTTTTCAGAACTCTTTTTATTCTTTTAGAAGCCTTCACTGTTCACTTCCATCCTTCACTGTTTTCTCCTTGTATTCATCCTTTATGAGGCTGAGGATAGATGCGAAATATTTCACCACATCAGCAAACATTTTTCAAAATTGCAGAAGCAGGTTCAACAATAACTGATCGACCGAATGAATGAATGAATGAAAATCGTATATTACAAATTTTACAGGTATTTACAATTTTTGTGCTATAGGCTTATGCCTCTTCAGGGTGAGTGAGTTGTGTGTGTGTGTTGTGTTTTGTGTTGGTGTTTGTGTTGTGTTGTTTTTGTGTTCCAGTTTCCTTCATTGTTTTCAAGTTAATCCATGTGTTGCGAGTTCGTTGCGGTGGTCAATGGTCCAGATGATGGGACTCGGTACGGGTTTTTTGGGCCGGGATTGTGTTTGTTTCGGTTCTTTCCGGGACGCTGCTACAGGTATCCGCTATCTGTATCCCAGTGGGAAATCCTCTAGGATGTCCAGGATCGGCTCCGGTGGGTTTTCCATTGCTCCCAGGAGTCTGGCTGGGGGAAAGGGGAGCTTTTTCCTGGGTTTCCTTCGGGATCCTCCACGGGGGATCCATGGCGATGTGAGCGTGTCGATGGCATCGGTGTTGTTGCTGCTCATCGTCCTGGTCACATATCGTCCTTGGAGTTCCTGAAATCTTTGGTTGATTGGTGTAGTATTTATGAGGTTGTATAAGTGTAGCGAAGGGTATCGGTAGTGCAGGTTGTATATGTTGCATAGGATTCTTCTTTCGGTCGTAAGGATGCGGTGGGACAGTCTCGGAAGAAGCGTACAGTATATTATTGTTTTGTAGTCGAGGATTGGTCTTATATAGGTTTTATAGGTATGAAGCAGAGTTCTACTGTCGCATCCCCCAAGCTTTTCTCTCAGAGCCTTTAGAAGGTTAGCTCTCTTCCGGACTTTGTTCAGTGTCTCTCTCAGGTTGATTTCCCAGTTGAGGGTCCTCGTGAAGGTGACCCCCAAATAGGAAACCGAGTCCTGGAGTATGAGGTTTTCCCCCAAAAGTCTGAGATTTAAGTTGTCCGGGTTTAGTTTGGGACGGGTAGAAGTGTTAGGATGTCGGAAGAGGATTGTTCGATCGACCGAAGTTGAGCGCTTATATATATAGTCGGGAAATATTCTTCGAACAGTAAATTAGAAACAGCACCACCTAGCGGGGAAAGCTTTGCGTTAGAAGTAATGTGATCAAATATGAGTATAAATTAAATCTGCTATAGAGACACATGTCTTATGTAATCATAGTATGTCAAAAAAATTAATTTCTATGATGATGAATATATTGGTCTGAAACACTTTATTTACAGGAACAACAGTAAAAATGTGGAAAAAGATGTGTATCGCGCTATTACAATACCCAATACGATAGCTACAAGTTGCATTATTATAATACCTTTATCATGCAGCATGTAAATGTTATACTGATTGAAAGAATACATAAATCAATTAGTGAAAACTTCATATTGAATACTTTGAACTGAAAAATTCTTTGAGATACTTGTGTTCGCCTCCTTTAGCCTACACTGATCGTAAGTATCGATATTAGGTCGAATCCTACTCATGTATTGGAATTGAATGCTAGTTTGTATCAAACTCCTAGTGTTGTACTTCTGATGGATACATCATAATACAACATGAAAAAGTTGGTGTGAAGCATGCGTTCTGTCATTCGTCACCATTGTGACGAATGTGACATTGCACATTGCACAAGATTGAGATTTTAAATTCCG
Organism: Leptinotarsa decemlineata; assembly: GCF_000500325.1. Taxonomy (NCBI): domain Eukaryota; kingdom Metazoa; phylum Arthropoda; class Insecta; order Coleoptera; family Chrysomelidae; genus Leptinotarsa; species Leptinotarsa decemlineata. The sequence goes on from NW_019296084.1 coordinate 3,009, forward strand.
TTGGATAGTTACAAACAACAAGAATTCACTCTCTGAACTCTTATTTCTTATCACTTGTGCTTTACTGGTTTGATTCATGTTCAATCTTCAGTTCAACCTACTTCAACACCTGTCTTAAATTCCCATCCACCCTAACCTTACCTTTGCACAGCTCAAGTTGATAATTTTCAAATTGATACTTCACGAGATTTGACAATATCTGCACATGCACGTTATTTACTCTCTTCAGTTCATACTACTTCAACACCTATGTCCTAAATTACAATTCGTCTTAACCTTACCTTAGCACAACTCAAGTTGATAATTTTCAGGTTAATACTTCACGAGATTCAACAATATTATCAATACAAAGGCACGTTATATACTCTCTTCAGTTCATTCTACTTCAACACCTACGTCTTAAATTACAATTCGTCTCAACCTTACCCTGACACAACTCAAGTAGATAATTTTCAGGTTAATACTTCACGAGATTTCACAGTATCGTTTATCAAATGCACGTTATTTAATCTTTTCACTTCACACTACTTCAACATCTGTCATAAATCGATTACAACATCAAGGCTCTCGGCCGTTCACACACACAGACCCTACTTTTTAATATGAAACAGGTAGTTTGGAAAATTATTCAACCAACACGAGGGTGGCCATGACTGAATTTCATATTTAATGCTAGATAGTATTGGGTCGAGCGCGCAGAGTTATTTTATTTTCATTTTCAATACAGTGGATCGTGCGACATCTGAATGGTGTATGAAATCTTGTGGATCTGGGGAAATCTGGCAACAATGTCTTATGAAGATTCCCATGTTGGGACAAAAATTTGCAAAACGAAGCTTGGCTTTTTTCTCCAAATTTACATAGTATTTCCCATAAGGCGGTGTTGCCATTTGCCCCATGCCATTTGCCACTACTCTGTTTGGCCAGCTCATAAGTTGATGCATTTACGACAGGTCTGAGACATATTTTCTTCATGGATTTTTGGTATGCCAAATAGACGTGGAAAAAAGGCTTTGCATTTTTATATGACTTTTTTCGTGTCATCTTCGAAACTTGATGAACGGATAAATCTCCGATTTCCTCAGCAATATCGATAGGTGAAAAACGAACACCTGATTTGCCATTGGCAATAATATCCACGTGAGGTACCATGTCTGGAGCTATAGCTGAGTTTCCACCTTTGACAAGTATGTCGTAGTCGTCTTCTGACAGTGTCCGATTGGAGGGGTTGGCCACGGTTTGTCTATTTGGATATTTCTGGTTCCAATCAGACTTTTGTATTTCTTCAATATCTCTTGATGTTGAATAATTTTGTAGTTTCCATCATGTCCATTGTGAGACGGAAAATTTTATCCTAATCACTTCATTTCATTGAATTACCCAGTTTGATAGTGAGGTGCACCATTTCTACGTCCACGTGGGCTTCCTTCTTTCTGTTCTGATAGATCATTTCACGTAATAACGTTTTCTCCGTGAGTTTGTAGATGATATCTGCATGTGGTGTCTTGAAATTCCCACTTGTCTGAAAGCGTTCAGAGACCACACCGATGTCACGACACCGTAATAGAAATTTCAATGACCACAGCGTGTTTACTTTCTTCTTGCAGAGTACTCCCGAATGTCGTAGTAATGTTGTCTTCTTTTCATCAAGAGATTCTGGGTACGTATCTCACTGAAGTCTCATTTTTCAATTTTTTTTTCAAGGCAACCAATTTTGATTCATCCAAAATTAGATAAAATAACAAGTAATACAACGTTTTTTTTTAATTTCCCAATTAAATTTTGTTATGAAATCTAGTGATATTGATCTCTTTCGGGATATCTCTCTCAAATCAATAAATCTTTATTCAATGGACTCAGCCAACCTCTTGCCGAATCAATTGTCAAATTAGGTTCACAAGTTGTTTTTGAAATATATGAAAGATTGGAAGTAGCTAGTTATTGTCAGTAGAGTCGTTGATAGACATAATAATAATTATGGCAAATTTAAAACATATGCTTCCATGGTCAAAGTCGCGAATGGAGAGAGCAAGCCCATATTGAAATTGAAACTTGTAGTACCAAAGGTTTCGTCTGCAACTGTGGCAGACATCATTTATTGCATTGACTACGAGGACTTTATATCTTGATGTTTCGGTAACAACAGAGTCAGTCGTTGCTGCCAGTTCTGGGCCACATTTTTTAGAGTTTGCTGTAACCCGAACTTGCTTATGTTTCTAATATTATCTGGTATTTCTACTGGTTGGAAAAATATAGAAATTAAATCTATGATTCGAATATTGTTTTGCAGAAATGACCAACAAACATGTTTTTGATAGCTAACAAGTCAATTTAATTAGTTTAAATGTTGAAATGTGTTTTAAAAAATATGTTTAAAATATGTTTCTTTTCGTTAATCAGCTATCGCACCCCTACGAACGATAACCCTCAGAACTTGTGCGAGCTGAGGACTAACGAGATCTTACCTAATAATGTGTGATTCCTAACACCAAAATAATATTCAGACTAATTTGTTTCATGGTTGAGTTTCGAAATGTCATTTCTTGAAACTGTAATAAATGTGAAGAAAACTTGTAGGGTTTAGGGAAAATAGCATTGAGTCCTCCCTAGAGGGCATTAGAAGTATCGTTATTGATAATTTATTGCAATATTCACCAGAATGTTTTCCTCAAGCATAAATAAAATCTTGAACAATTTTTTGTATCATTTCAAACACATTAGCAACTTCAAATTTCCTTAATTTCCATTAAGGAACCTTGTAATGATAGTCACATTACAAATCGATTGAATTTTTGATGATGATATAACTGTTTTCTCAGATAGAAATGCAAATATTGTTACGTTTTTTCCTGTGGATTTACCAATAATTGACTACACTGAATAATCAAATTCAACTTCAGTTCACTTTCAATACAAAATACACTCCAAATAAAAATTTAACTGTCATTTGAATGTCTACCGCCTTACTAGGTCACTTCGCGTACCGCACTGTAGCTTCCACTTGACTGTCCCGATATGCTCGCAGCTAGTGCTTAAATATCGTAATTGAATGCAGTAGAAATTTCTTCGGAGTTCCGTCAAAGTCGGTAGCATCATTCTCACTGCTTCTCGAGTGGCGGGGAATGATTTTCAACCCTACCCCCTTCCCTTTCCCCTTCATCAATAACATTCAAGACCTTGGCTTATCAAAGCGCCAGACTTTCTCTTTCCTCAGGTCGAGTGGACTGAGGGGTTCATCATGGCATGCTAAGATGGTGTCTTCAACACCTTGATCTAACGAAATTGCGTAATGTGTATGGAGGTTCCTGACTCAAGGTGCAGGAACTGCCGTGAGGCGTCCAAAACATGCTGTCAGCATGTCCAGCATATGCGGTCTTGGTCTATATCAACGTGACCCTAAGAATCATTTATCACGATCTATGGCACTCTTATGGTATTAACGAGAGACCAGTATCGCCTAACGCTCCGGTGGATATTGAATCCAGGGAACAAAAAGTGTCAAATTCAATAGAACTATTCGTTCTCTACCCTCACGCTCATACAAGTTGATGAGCCTAATGTACTCATTCTCGACCACCAGAGCAAGACGATATTGTTCGAAAAGAAAAGGAAAAATGAAGAAAATATCGAGATTATCTCTTCGAACTTCGCAGACTCTATCCAGACCACTCTGTCAAGATGGTTGTTCTGATTATTCGAGTCCTTGGTAGAATGATGTTTTCTCTACTCTCGATCTCAAAATCATACCGATTTGCCGCATTAAGGTAGAAATCGAAGCCGTACAGATGCGGAAGGCTCATTCTTGACTCACTGCGCTTACTCAAGGCATATGCTTCTCGGGGCCAATGATCGCTTGCCCTTTGGTATGGGGAGTGGTCGTCGGTTGATATTACTGGCGCGCCTTCCCGAATGTATCGGTGCTTCGGGGGATATGGCCTGACCAGCGCAAACTTTGGTGAAAATGATAATAATAGTAATAACGAATTTTTAATATTCGTTGACAGTTACAAGTATTGATATTGTCAAGCATAATTCTAAGTGTTAATGTGAGTATCAAAAAGAAAAATAAAATATAAATTTCGGATAAGATAATTTTCAATTAAAAATTCGGAAAACGAATAAAAACATTTCTCCAATAAACATGCTTCAACCTTTTCTGAAATGTCTCACATTTTCATGCTGTTTAGAGGTATCTGGAGTTTGTTGAGAATGTTTGTGATTGGGAGCAAATTGTGCAGTATTCACTTTCGCCAATGGAATATACATGGAGGGTTCACTTCTAGTATTACATCCATGAATATATTTATTCAATAACAAAAAAAACAGATCATAGACAAATTGGAAGTTTTCATTATTCAACATGGTTTGAAGTCGACAAAGATTTTCGGGGTTTGTATTCATGTAACTGATGTGTTCATATATATTATTAGTAGGATGTGAGACAGTTGTCATATCAAAGCACAAACATAAATGATCTGCTAGATTTACATATAAAGCTCTTTCCGACTACAGTGTTTGGGGCATATTTGTTAAAAAGTAATCAATTTTTAAAATACTGGTTCTTCCGTCTGAATAAGTGGGAACTTTTGTTGGTACAATATTTTTACAAGCCAGATTGAAACTTTGAAGCAAGTCATTGAGCAAAGTTTTGTTTTTTGACTCACATGAATAATCAACATTCAGATCGCCACAGGCAATAATATTATCGAAATGTTTATCATAATAATCTAGAGCACTGAATAGCTTGTCAGATGAAACGTCCATATTTATTTCCATTTGGCGGTCCATATATGAGAAGCAAACAAAGTGTTTTGTTATTTATAACAAAGGAGATACAACAAGTTTTGTAGTCCATTTCGACTAAAGAGTGTCCTAGAATTGACACATTTTTATGAACAAATTATATCTACTAAAATAAGAACGCCTCCATGTGTATGATCGTGTCTTATGAAGTGTGTGACAACATTATATCCATCGAATTGAATAGTGTCTATACTCGAACTATTACATCACGTTTCAGATACGCAGAAAATGTTCGGTTTTTACTCTGTTAAAATCACCTCAATTCGGTGCGTTTTATTATTGATGCATTGGGAGTTAACGTGAATCATTCTTAGCCTTTTTGAACCCATTATTTTGTCCATTTTAAGAAAATTCGTCTGGTTGTTGACCTCGAAAGGATTTCCAAAAGTGAAATCGTTCAATAAATACCTTTTTTGACCAAAATGTGGGTTCATATAGGGTGTTGAGAAGTTCTATGCTGGCTCCTACCTTAAACGATTTATACCTTGTGAGTTGAGATCAGACACCTGAAATTCGTAACCGGGAGATCGCTCAGATGAGTATGATTTGATTTTGTCTGCAGTCGTATTTGATTTACAATGTCCGACGTATAACCAAAGCATTGGTTCAGCTCCGCCGAAGTCTACGTTGTTGTCATTCGAATTAGAACGTGTCCCTACAACGTATTTGCTCATATTTCTCCTACTTTATCTAGTAGACTGTGTTTGTTATGATGATTGGTTCGAATGGAGATTGTCACTAACATGTTTGTTATTGTTTTCCCTATGAGTAACCTTTGTCCATTCCTTTTTGTCTAAAACTTTTTCCTGCGGTAGTTCACGTTTTTTACGTTTTGCCGATGTCGAAATTACGGTCACTTTTGACGAGAACGATATATATGATTGATCTAAATCACATACTTTGACATCATCTCTCTTATCGGGTTGATAGTTTGATAAAAGTCTAACCATATCAATGTTTGACTGTTTGAGGTTGTGCACTTCCACTTTTGAGCTGACTATCTCATCCATTAGTCTGCTTCTCAAATTAGATTTCAAAAGAATTTTTGATCTCGTTAAGTAATTGCTTATTGATGTACTCAGGAGAAGCACGGATATTCACCATTTTGATTTTGAGTTGAAACAATATTGAGAGCCACACACAAACACGTCCGTTCACAATCGTTCACAATACCATACCTATATATACAGCTAAATAAAAAATGTATATACATGGATGAGGTGAGATTCCGTTCATTTTGAAAATACGTTAACATGAGTCCCTAAATGAAATATGTAGGTACCAAAGCACGCAATGTACGTTTTTGAATAATGAAAACATCTGATGTTGAAGTAGAATTTCTCCAGTGACATATACCATACCTAAGCCTTGAATCAATTTGTGTAAAGTGAATTGCCAGTAACTGTGCCTTTATGACAATATTTCGAAGATTCAAAAGATGAAAACTCATGGAATTCAATTTGCCTATTATTAGTTCATTACAGTTGGTTTCCATACTCAAAAACTCATCTGAATATACACCAAGAAATCTGACAGACTCTTGAGTGTTTGTTAATATTGTGGGATTCACTCTAAAATGTAGTCGGAACTAGAATAAATGACAGTTTAATTAACCCATTTTTTGGATTTTGTAGTTTTTGAATTTGTGATTGATAAGATGCTTCATTCACACCTTCTTTATTTTGAAATGTGGCCCAATTCTCTCTTTTCACTGCATGATGAAATTTATGTCTACTTTCCTCATTAAAACTTCTCTCAATCTCAGTTAAAGTAAGAACTTTCATTTCAGTGAATAAATCCATTTCAAGAAACACTGTTCTATGATCGAATATTTCATCGAATATTTCACAGCACATCCCTTCGTTATCAAAATTCATAAGAATTTGATCTATTGTTGTAGATGCAGTATATATCACCCGAGACGGCCACCTCGCCATCGGGCGCAAATCAAAATATGATAATATTTCACGTATATAGTAATATATTCTTGTGCATTTCAAGATTGAAATCTCCGCATATGACAAAATTCAGATTAGGTTTATATAGATGATACAACACATCACAAATATTTCTGAGAAAGAATTGAACGTCTCCACAGGGAGATCTGTTGCAATTCAGAATATTTGTCATTCCCTTTGTTTTGAATGATGCCGCACATATTTCAGAATAACGTTCATCACAAAAATCATATAAGTCAATAGAGTATATTTGGATGTCCTCTTTTCCCATATGCCAACAGCCCCACATTTTTTGTCGGTCTACAGTAGAAAGAAATCAAATCATAGTTGGTTGAATAAAAATAATTTATTGTTTCCGAATCACTTATATTACTCAAAAAGTAGTTGATTTTATCAGTTGTCAAAGTATTAACGTTCAACACAAGTAACATAAGATTTTAAAATTATGGAATTGAGCGATTAATTTTGAATACAGATTGAAGAGAATAACACCCGTCTAATTTCTACTGAGTTTATTATTTGTTGCGATCGATTTCGGTTTATCATATCTTTTTCAAGTAACTAGTTATAAATAAACCGTAACCGGCCGTAACCGTAAACTTAGCTGAAATCAGACAATAGTTATTTGTTTCATTCTATGTTCAATATGAATTGCTAGAAAGTAAACAGATCATCAATCGAACAAGCGATTCACTTTACGTTTCTCTAAAAACGGTTAACTCATGCACCATAAGGCCACTCTTCCGGATACATCGCTTTCTTAAAATTACTCTCATGAATAGATTCCTCAAATGAGGAATGTATGAACGGAATATTTGAGTTCAGTGTTTCACAATTTTCCTCTGAGAAATTTAAAATCAATGACTGTTATAACTCATTGACTGTTGTTTGGGTATCCAATCTTTACACGTGTTTTGGCATTCCTTTCACAGATCCAGTTTCTTTATTATTTTCAATAACAAGTGACCATTTTCGTCTTTTCACAACTTATATCCGGGCTCCTGTTTCAATCTGGGATATTGGCCGTGATAAGTCATTTGAAGAAATTTTTTTAGGGTTGTTTTGGGATTTCGATTTCATTTATTTTTGCGATATGTAAGTCAGATACAATTTGTTCACTACTCACAACTTTCTTTGCTTGAACTTTCTCATGGCCAATATGTTTTATAGGTGTAATGCACTGTTTGAAACCTTTGGTGTAGTAATACATATTAAAAGAGTTTAGTCTCAACACCAAACCGTTATTTTCAACACCTTGACACGTGTTTAAATCACCAGGTAATCATCCTCAAGAGGGAGATTGAAACAGTTTTAATTTTTCTCTTGAAAATGATCACTTGGTAATTGAAACACGTGTCGAGGTGTTGAAAATAACGGTTTGGTGTTGGGACTAAACTCCAGTAATATTCATGTTTGGTAGGCTTAACTTTCTGTTGAGAACCATCTGATCCGGCAATGAAGATATTTTTGTTATGCATTTGATTTAACAATTCTACCTGTTTATTCAAAATATTGAATTATTGTCTACCTATTTGTCGGCATCAGCAATGCTGTCCATGCCATCATATAGACCACTATCATTTTCAGTTTTAGCCACAATTCCATCTTTTTTCAAGCAGATCATTTGTGTATCATCGATATTTTTTTCATTTCTATATTTTTTAATATGAAAGAAACTCTAACAAATTGTACATTTATAGCTAGTAACTACTTTGGATTTACACTTTTCACACAGAGCACCAGCCGACTACTACTACTACTCCCACCGGCCATTTTGAATCATGATTTCTTCCTTTTAGCTTTCATTAAATCGAAAGTTTTTGTTGAGCAACCCGGAAAAATTTGAGAACTCAGAGAGTCATCAAAACTTGTGCTAGCTTTGCATCAGAAACATTAAAAAAATTTCGAAATTATGAAAAAATAAACTGGAGAATATTTTGCAATTTTGCTCAAATATGTACCAACCCCATAAATAATTTTGAAATGATCCATGAACCATTTGAGCTCAAGATATAATAATATTTGAATTCAACCGCGATAAAGGTGTATATCAATAAATAAATATATGAGTTTCCGAAATCAAAGTTAATATTCAATCAAAAGTGCACTCACTTAACCCTAGATATTCAAACCACAGAGCTCGGCGAGAAAGAAAATTAAATCATCAAATCTTGAAAACGGAAACGTGACTCAGTCAGAAGAGAGTTTTGATTAGTTTCGGACCATAAACGACACGAGAAACTCGTTGAAATTAATGTGTATCGCCCAATATACAGATGGTTATTCAGCAATTTCTTTATGTGTCATCCTTTTGCGAAATATCTATAAACAATTAGATTTTGTGAGCCGATGACCTTCACGACACCAAGACATGAGTGGGGATAATTAGGCCAACTGTAATGGCAGGGAGATTTGTATAAAAATGCCTATATCGTTCAGAACTGTAACGAATTAAAGAATTAACTGTCTTAATCAAATTTATTTTTAACAATATTTCACTATCACAACTAATTTGTATACAACACTTAATAACTAACGCTTAATTTATCTTCACAATTAGATTCCTTTCCTTAAACGCACGATTCGCTTTCTGAATACAGACTACTCCTCGGGACGGAGAGCGACCTTTTTATATCGTCAACGAACGTTCCGGATTTCTCTGCGGATTTCGGGACCCATCCACACCTTTCCCGCTGGTTCGCGATCAGACATGCGTTTGCTGACAGGGACATCGGTCAGGGACGGCTTCAGATTCATTACATTGCCCCCTTATTGAAGACGTTTCGCCCCGAAATGTCATCCTAGGCGTGTGTCGATACTTGCAGAACTCTCCATATTTGTAGCATAACGAGTATCACGACCGTGAATGCTCAAGTTCGTTATATACAAGTCAAGGTTCCAGTGCACAAAAATGACACATTTCATCATATAAATTGCGGGTGTAGTCAACAAGCGATCTTTTTTGAAAACGGGTCTACAACTTTCTTGGTACCCCAGGTTGAATATCAATCTTATCAGTCGTTTTTGAGAGATGTAAACTCTAGAAAATTCCTTTGCATATCCCCAAGCCATTATGTTGAAACTAATGTGGGAGTATGCATTCGCAAAGTAAACATTCAGTAAACCAAACCTATCTAAACAATGTTTCAACTGTTTGATCGAATAATAAGCGGAATTGAGTTTACTGCACACTTTTTGTATGTGACTTCTCCAGGTGAGATTCTCATCTAAAATAGTTCCAAGAAAATCAACTTCTTTTGATATTTTTATGTCATTCAAAGTGACTAAATTACAACAGAAATCCCTCCTAACAAATGTTTTCATCAGCACTGACTTAGATTTATTTAAAATCAGTTTGTTACGTTGACACCAACTACTGAATTC